>JAXQQM020084704.1:0-26590 GCA_034641835.2 Pinus albicaulis | reverse complement strand
AATACCATCAGAAGTAATGTTGTTTTGGCTCATGGTATTGAAAAAGGGGCTCATGGTATTGAAAAAGGATAAACCTATATAAAGAGATGAAATTCATTATGCAAATCATGGGTGTGGGTGCAAGATGTCTGAGCTTGAATGAATACTTCTCTCTGAAGTAGATCTGAATGGAAAGGGTTACACTTGAATGATAAATCTGAATGTATGATGCACCAATGATGAAGAAAGGGATCTAGATCTGAAATGCACTTGTATCTGCTAGATCTGCTTATGGAAGGCCCAGATCTGTGAAGAGGCGAACATCAGCTAAACATCCGTCTCAAGAAAGGGCAACTGGAATTCAATGATCACTAATTATGGAGTATGCTGCCTGTGGTATTACTGGAAGATCTACACGTTACTTAGCCAGAGAGAAGCGCTGGACACACAAGTCATTGAAGATGAAGCGAGGCGCAGCATGAAATATACACAAAGAGAAGGCTTGCTTTGTATTTAAGCATGATATGCATTAAGATCGCAAGAAGGAAAGCAGAGTGCATCTCACTTACTAAGCAAGGGGCATGAAAGATTCAACCTGCTCTGCTGCTTTATCCATCCGTGTTGATAAGTATCTCATAAGAGGTATGTTTAGGCTTGTGCAGAGAGGAACCAGAGAGGAAATATGATGAAACGTGGCCTGCAAGTGGTGTCCTAGTGGAAGCTTTGGATCTAGTGTGAAAATTGATGAAACGTGGTCCATATTGGTGTTGAGGGTTGTAGCCTTCAGTCAGGGGGTGGTATCTCCCTTCCAGGTGAGGCTGGTAAACGAGATCAGGGGGTCGTAGCTCCCTTCCAGGAGAGGCTGGTAAACGAGTCAGGGGGTTGGAGCTCCCTTCCAGGAAAGGCTGGTAAACGAGCGTAGGTGGGTGCCTGCGTGCTGGTAGGAGTCTGCACCAGCACATATGTTATAAGATGTTTTCTCTATAATAAAATATTGAAGGCTGAGCAACTGCAGCGGTGGTTTTCTCCCGACTTGGGTTTCCACCTAAAAATCCTGGTGTTCATGTGTGATGCTTTGTGTGATGGTTTATTCTGTTGTTACTGCACATGTTTACTGATAACTTAACATCAGATGGATGAATGTTGCAAAGAAATAAGTTAATAAATATCTGCATAATTAGATCTCTACTAATACGCGAGTTGTATGAATGATATCCGCGTGTATACGCGAGTTCACTAAAGGAAAGTAGCGTATGGGTTTTAAGGAATGAAAAAGTACAAAGTTTTGAATATGCAGTAAATACTGATTCACCCCCCCCCCCCCCCTCTCAGTATTTTTCCCAACATAGTGAATCAACAATTTTATTTTCTTCTCTAGTGAAAAAATTTATATTAAATGCTGAAAATTAATGTTCAATCAAATCCCAGACTTCATTCTATAATTCTTGAATTTGGAATTTTTCACTTGGTAATTGTTTCTCACCTGCTTAATCACCAACTCTGAATCTCCAAAGGAAATTAGTTGTTCTTCTCCCAAATCTTCCGTTGCCTTCATACTTAGCAGTGTTGTTAGTGGTAGAAAATTGTAGTTTGTATGATATGGTCACCTTCTGCTGAGTAGGAGAAATGAGGACTACACCAGCTCCTGATCCTTCTCTTGAAGAGGATCCATCAAAGTAAAATCTCCAGATCTATCTTCCTTCTAAATGCTACTAATTTGTACCTTGAGAGTGTTGTTTTCACTTATTTCAGGCTGGAAATCATTATCATTAGCAACAAGGTGCAAAATTGATGACCCCAATTCCTTTTCTTCAGCATATATGGGATGGTTTGATGGATTGTGCTGATCACTAATAATGTAGGCCATTTGATTTTCCATATACAGCCTTCTAAATTCCCCTCCAAATACTGGGATGGTATCATATGACATGTCCATCTGAAGGGTACCTCCCAATTTCTCAAACCAAGATCTGGAAAGTAACATCCAAAATCTAGAAGGAATGTCGGCAGCCACAATGTCCATCACTAATATCTTCATAGGCAGCTGGGTAAGGGAAACAACCAAATCCTTAATCACTCCTATACACTTGAATTTTTGGAGTCAAAGGTGTAAAGGTCATGGTATTTCTTGGTGATCTCTAATCTAAATTCATCCATCACTTTCTTTGTCATGATATTGTGGGAAGCTCCAGAATCTAATAGACAATTATGCCAAAATTTGTCGTGTATATTGAGTGACAGGTAGAAAGGCGTTGAGTTATCATCATTTTGGTCTTGGACATGACAGCCTAGATAAATAGTGGGATGCTCATCCTCAAGGTTGACTGAATTAGGAGCGAGAGGAGGCTATAGTAGACTCTTAAAAGACTCTTTATATGCTGGATTTTTCAATAATTCTAGGAGTGGAACTGGAATTTTGATTTTATTCAATTTAGATTTGAAACTAAAATAAATTGGAACTAATTCCTTATTTTGTGCTGTAATTTTGACAATTGGAGCAGAATTTTGAGGTGGAGGAACCTCATTTACCTTGGCCTTATGTTTAGTAGCTTGTTTATCTGAATCTGATTTTTGTTGGGGTTGCTGAACAAGACCTTTTGACCTCAAAGGGTAATTTCTGTTTTGAACTTCTTGCTATTTTTTATCATTCTATGCATAAATTTGAGCATTCATATCATTAGAAAACAAACAAATTCTTGATCTATCTTCATATTCCTGCAATGTCAAACATGTTGACTGTAAATTTTCTCCCACATGGTTTATCTCTTAATTTTCTTCCTCGTTTCCTTTTTGTTCTTCTTTAGCAAAATTATTCAAAGGAGGCTGAACATTTTGATCATTAACATCCCTCCTTGGGCGTTGTAGGATTTGTTGAGGCTGAAAAGGCCTCGTGAAGGGAGCTTGATTTCTATTAGATTTGTTTTGATTGGCTCTAGAAAATGGTTTATTTTCTACCTCTAATTTTTACATCTTAGAGGCAAGTTCCTTGATCAAATTGAACATTTGATCAATCTTTTCTTCTGCTGAAAGAGACTTTGAAGATGAAGGATTTTCTTCTTTTATATTCTTTTTATCTTTAGCTTCCTTTTCTTCCTCCATTTTTAATTTATTAGAAGCCATGAGATTAGAATGCACTCCAATTGCAACCTCTTGCATAGTTGTCAGTTTCTGTGCTTTTTCAACCCTCAACCATAAAGAAAAATTAGAATCTAAAGAATTTTCAAAATTTATCATAGCTGTGGTTTCAGTGGGTTTAAATTCTTCAAGAATTTTCTGATAAATCTTATTAAACCTCTTAGTAAAATCAGCTAAAGACTCATCTTCCTTTATCTTCAGAGTTCCAAATTTTGTAAGATAAACATAGTCTTTCCTATCACCCCAATGCTTCACAAATATCTCTTCTAACTCATCAATTCATGTAACTAAATTTGGAGCCAAACTTCTAAACCATTTTCGAGCTTCACCATTCAAGCTCTAAAAAAAAAGTATTGACCAGAAATCTTCATGTTCAATATATTGATTGTCGGCATAACTATATAAATCCACTAAATTTTCCTCAGTAGAAACTCCTTCTCCCTCGCCAATGTATTTTGGAAGATATTTCAAGTAATCTCCATGGGGAAGTTCATGCATGTGTTGAGGGAGAACAAGTGGCGCATATCTCGCAGCCACTATCTATTGCATTCTTGTAAGGGAAGGCTGAGCCATATTTGCTGATGTACAATTGATGTAGCTATTTGAGAAATAGGAATTATAATTGGTGAATTTTGATTCTGATTTAGGATAGCAGAAAATTGGGGGTCTTGAGCTGATTTTTCAAGCTTTGGAATTGAGAAGAGTGGGTTTTATAAAATATGAACAGAGGATGTCTTGACTCCTCCTTCAGTATAAGAATCAGAATCTAAATTTGTCTTTTGAGGGGATGGAGTTAATTCAGCCTTATTTTGCTGAGCAAGGAAATTAGATAAACTAAAAGTAAGACCTTTAGGTACAGTCTCTTTAAGTGGATGAGAGGAATATGACCCAACAGTTGGGTTTGGAGAGAAAGGAAAATATTCTTGTTGAGGGGTGACAAGAGACTAGTATTCAGGATGAGTTTGAAGGAAATTTAGAATAGCCTTGAAATCTTCTTCGGTCAAAATATCCCTATCAAGGAAAGGTGCAATAGCCAATACTTGTTCTAATTCCCCTTCGGTCAGTAGAAACTCTTTTTATTTCTTATCAACACTTAGAAATTCAGTTTCTCCTTCTTTGACTAGAACAATACTTATTTCATATTTACGAGGTGATGGATAAGAAAAAACTTCAACCGATCCTAGGTTAACAACATCCACTTTATTTTATAAAGGAGTAGCTTCAACTTGAGATTTTTCAGCAGAATATTTTGAAACTAAAACCTCTTCAGATTCTAAACTAGATAGAGATACATTTTTCTTTGGAATGTACTTTTTGTGTACCTTCTTCACTGACTGAGATGTGGCTTCAACTGATCTCTGTTTTCCTTTAGCATCTTTAATAATTTTCTCTGGATCAACAACTGGAGTCACAGCTGGAGATCTTTGATTCCTCCTTGTAGAAGTAGGTCTTGAAACTCTTCTTCCTCTTTGTGGAGTCACCAGGTGAAAAAATTTGCAGTCTTCTTCAGGTCACCAATTCTTGTTCACCATCAAGAAATGATTATCAGAAATTCATACCAATAGACTCGGGAGAATAGTGGGTTTTCAAAAAGATGAACAAAGGATGTATTGACTCCTCCGTTAGTAAAAGAATCAAAATCCAAAGTTGTCTCTTTGTTACACTGAAATTTGTCACCATGAAATTTTAGTACTCCCTTGGAAGTCTATAATATCCAAGTTCCTAAAGTCAAGCCTTGAAACTAAGAGAAAATCTCATAAAAGCCTTAAAACTCTGGTTCCGCACTTTCTCTTAGTATTGCCTATGGTCCCGCACTTTTTGGCTATAAATCATGTGTAGCCAAACGCACTTTCTTTTTATTAAAAGTGCGGACCCGTGTAAAAGATTGAAAAAGGTGCAAGTAAAATCTAGAAGCTCAATTAAAGTCATTTTTGGAAGCTTCTAGAAACATTCCTGCGGTGGAAAGTCTACTCCTTTCATGTTCATGCATCCCATCCAATAAAGAGCTAACCCCTTGATGTAAGGAGATAATCCCTTTGAAGAAGGATTCTATCCCTTCTTCTATGGTGTTGTAACTTCCTCTCTTTCACTATAAAAAGAGGCATAGGGCAGCCTTAAGGGGTTACAATTGATGAATTGAAGTTTTTAGTATTATTGGAGTCGAAGTGTTGTTGAAACTCATACCATTTTAGCTGATATTTTATGTGAGAAGGATTACATACCTGTATGTATCTTGGTTGGAAGAGTTCAAGGCTTGTCATAGTAAAGGAAACGCCTATTCCGGACCCCAGGAATACCTATACAACATCAAGGCAGATACGGTTGTAAGGCTCTTCTTATTCAAAGTCAATACAAGTAAATTCGTTTTTCTCAATAAGCTGTCAATTGATTGGTTTATTTTATGGATTCCTTGATCACCATAATAGATATGATTTATGAATATATTCTATGCAGGTGCTATTTGATGTTTGCTTGTTTGTGATTGCAGATCTTCGAAGGAAACCCTTTCGGGTGACTGAAGGATTACTACTACGAACAAGCGTTGGATCAAAGGTAGGATTGTTAAGACTTTATAGCATTTAATTATAAATCGCAATATTTCTAGAGAAAGATAGATTTAGTTGTCTATTTGTTTCTAGTTGTCCGTAGGACACTTGGGAGGTCTGTCTTGTCCGCAAGAATGACTTATCTGTCCAAAAAAATGGTGACTCCACTGGGGAATGGATTTTGAATTCTGATTTCTTTTATTTTTGACTTGTGAGTTTACTTTTTCTGAGTTTGATTGATTTAAACTGGCTTGGGTAGTTAATCCCTGTAGAATCCTTTTGAAAGTGATTGAGAATTTTTTGTTTTTTCTCTAGTTTTCTTGTGTCTGCTCTTTTCCTTTAGAGACAGTGCGGGCAAGTCCGCACTTTTCCTGTAGCCATAGTGCAGGACTGCACTGTTTTGCATTAAATCCTGCGGACCCTGTCAAAATTTTTAAAAATCTTAAAAATCCTCTTTCCTGGTTTAGTTTGTTTGATTCTCAGTGATTACCCAGACCTGTGTCTTCTATCAGAAAGCCTTGGTTAAGAGTTTATTTCAGCATTTTTTGTTTTGACTGATTTTCTGAAGGATCTGCATGGTATAATGATTTTTTCTTTGTCTTTTATCCCGCTCAAAGATTAGAAACCTTGGTGTACCTTTAGATCACTGGTATTCGCTTGTTTTCTTGCTGATTCTGACATCATAGCAGAAGTTGTTTTATGAGACTTAGATCCCATTTCTCTCATTTGCAAATCTTTATAAAACTTTTGTTAATAAGTTTGGAATTTCACTTAAAAACTAAAATTGGATGTTTTTTCGAATTCTTTCTGATTCAAGCAAAGAATTTCTTAGCTAGATCACAGACTAAGTAGGACATCCTTAAAATATTTGAAGTTTTAATTCAAATTTAGTCTTAGAGTTTTTAGATCTCAAAAATAGTGTTTTTAGTTTTGAGTGTTTTTCTAGAAATTGTAGTGTCTTTTGAAGAAAAACTTGGTTTGCAGTTTCGATCTTGAATAAAAGGGATTTCTTATTGAGCAATAGATTATTTTGAGTTCTCTTTGAAATTAGATTTCTTTTCATTTATTCTTGTTTGAAGGAAATATTTGTTTTTAAAAGATTGCATTTCTCAACTCTTCCTTTAGATAGAATTCATTGAAAGAAAACGGATTGTTTCTCATAATAGATGCATGTTTTAGTATGATTTGAATTGGGTCACTACATATCATCAGTTTCACTTTCACACTTATTTTCCTAAGAAACAAATTTTTAAAATCAACCCTTAAATTAAAATCAATCTAGTAATTTTTATATTTCTAGGGCTCTTTTCACCAATATAGCTTAGGCTAGTGTCTAGGAGTAGGGAGTAATTAACTCTCCAAGACAGTTAAAACAAACAAGTAGTTGATCTTGCGGTAGGGAAAAAATCCAATAGTTGCTTGTATGCTCTAGGAAGCTCCTCTTAAAGGAGTCAAGCACGAGGTCATATCTGAACCAGTGGGATAATCAATTCTATCTCATTGGGAACAATAGAAGATATGCACATATTAACAACAGTAAACCTCGGATAGACCATTGTCGAGGAGCCTAGGGTCACTTGTCGGTATACCTTGGATTATGTCAAGGAGCCTTCAAGGGGATGGGGGAGCTTGCTACCTCGCCTTCTCCTGTTATGTAGTGCTCGACTCATAGATTTTTCTCCTGCATATTAGTCTCCTCGATTAACCATAGTGACCATAATCTTACTAAGTTTTTTCCTAGGATGGTGGGGAAAGATCCCACCGTACCGGGAGTGCACGTGCCGACTAGACTCACTCTTGGATTCTCCGGAGGGTTATCTTCACTCGAGATGGTTTAAGTGGAGAAACTGACCGTCTGCTTCATTGCCAGGTTTTCTTGTAACTGCTCCAACCGCTCTTTCTACATTAAATACGATGATGTTGGATTTCATCACCAACTAGTGGTTTTAGTGTGGGAAGTTACTGTTTGTGTGTGGATTGATCTCTTAGATTTTTAGGCGTGTCATTCATTTGTTTGTTTCCTTAGTGACTCTAGGAGTTTTTACTGAAATTTTATTTGTTTGCGTGTGATTAATAATTTTTAATCGTGGCTGAATTACTGAGACAATCACACAGACTTCAGGGGAAGCCCCCTGAGTATACACCAATCCAACTTGAAGGGCTGCGAGCTCTAGTATCGCCTAGTGACAGTAGAATTAGATCAACAGAAGATGGAGAGTCATCTATAGTTGTTCATCCTGATTATCAATTACAAACAACAGAGCATATTCAAGAGCCAATTTCAGTTTCCGAAGTTACTGGTAGTATTTCTCCTTCCAGTGAATTAGCTGAAGAACCTGAAATTTCTAAGCCTGACACTGAACCTGCTATTTTGGAACCATCTTTAGGATTTTTTACTCCGACCTCTAGTGATCTTGGTTCACCTAGGGTAAGAAATATCATTACTGAAAATCTTCCTTTCCACCTCATATCTATTGAAGAACTTGTTGGTCCAGAAGAAGACATAACTCTTCCTGAAAACCAACAGAATTTGAATCTTAGGGAGTGTGAATCAATATTCTACAGTCCTTTTAGAAGTGATGCTTCTTATTTATCATTGATATATTTTTTAGAAAACCAGGTCTTAGTTTTTCATCACCCCGAATTCCTTTTCATCCTACAACAAGAGGTTATTATCCTTCATCGATTATGTCAGTTGAGTCATCTATGTTTTCCCAATCACCGGAAACATTTTTATATGGTGGTCCTTCTATTCCTTCAGGGTACCAGTCACTCTCTGGTACTTTCTCAGGAGCAACTCCTCGACCAATTGAACAAGTGTTATCATCTAGTATTAATGGAGCTAAAACTGAAATGTTGAATGCAGAGCAAATCTTTATGATGTCTGGTAATATTCCAAATCCTCAACCTCAAGGTAGTCAGTTACCGCCTAGGGGGCAACCTCAAGGTAGTCAGTTACCACCTGGGGGGAAACCTCAAGGTAATTTTTTACCAGGACAAACTATAGAACAATATTATTTACTTGGAGAACAACCTCAAGGACAGTACATACCCCAAGGTCAACCCCAAACTCAGTATATTCCTCAGGGTCCTTATCAACCCCAGATTCATTACGTGCCTCAAGGTTATCAACCTCAAGGTCAGTACCCAACTCAAGGTTTCCAACCACCTTCCGGTCAATCATTTTTACACGGAGCTGGGAATTTACCACTTAATTATCAACCCTACGTTCAACCAAGCTATGGTCCTTCATATGCACAACCTTCGACTGGTCAATATCCCGGAATGAACATGGTGTGGAATCCATCTCAAATTCAACAGACTATGCAAACTAATGTGCAGTTACCTAATCAACCTGGACAACCTTTGGTTTCTAGTCCAACCCAGCAACCTGTCCAGCCTATTGTTCAAGTCCCTGCACCTGCTTTTGTTCAGCAGCCTGGGCCTAGTACACCTCAGACTCCGCCTCAAACTGTTGCAACTAATGCAACTTTTGTTCAACCTATAACACCTGTTTCTAGAGTATCTGTAGCTCCGGCTTCTTCTATCTCTACATCAATGCAAATTCCTCAAGTCTCTGTGCCACAGTCAGGACCTACATTTCAGACTTTGGTCCAGATGCATGCGATACAAGCTGGTACAAGTATGATTGTTTCTAGTGAACCACAGTTTACTTATCAACCGTACCAGGGATAGTATCAAACTGGTCAAACTACACAAAATCCAGCGTATTAGTATCAGTAGTACCCTGGGTATACTTATCAAATACCTCAACAACCCCAATATGGTCTAGTTAATCCTAATTACCCAGGAGGTTACATGATTCAAAATGCACATCAAATTCCAGGTTGTCCTGGATATCCTCCTCTTGGCACTGGTTTGATCACACAAGGTTATCAAGACCCTAGTCATCGGTTACCATTCATAGCAACTTTAGATTTACCGGATCTATTGCACCTTACGAACGATCCCATTTTTTATCTTCCATATTGGTCGCCGATGCCTAACAAGTTGCCCAGTGATATTCCAAAATTCGAAGGTAAGTCAGGAGAGGACCCTTATAATCACGTTATGAATTATCACCTCTGGTGCACATCCAATTCGTTAGTCGATGATTTGATTCGATTACGTATTTTTCAGAGAACTCTCATTGGTCTAGCTGCCAAATGGTACATTGAGTTACCACGCGACTCTTTTAATAATTTTAATGCACTAGCTACTTCTTTCTTAACCCATTTTCAGTTGCCTTTCAGATACGAAAATGGCACAGAATTTTTGACTTCATTGAAACAATCTATGTCTACGTACATATCTGATCATATTCATGAATGGAGACGTAGAAGGAGTTTAGTGAAAGTCTTCATTCCTGATCAAATTTTGGCTAAATGGTTTATTAAATCGTTATTGCCCAAAATTACTGAAGATGTGGCCAAAGGAGGCATTGTTACGGAAGAGCAAGTCATTGCTCAAGCTCAGTACCTTGACCTTGTATATACTCAGTCGGGTACTCTGTATGATAAAATCCCCGATCTACCAAGACCTGGTCAATTAACTGAAACTCCTTCAGGCTATCATGCCGCTGATGGTGTAATTGGTTCTGTTAGCTCTGGTAAGAGTAAGAAGAAGTCTTCCAAGACTACTTCTCCTATTATCACTTTACCCGATTCACCCAAAGGAGATTCTTCCAAGAAGCTTTCGCCGATATTCACATTGTAGAGTCATCTACAACCAAATCTAAAACTGGTGGTAAGAAGAAAGGTAAGAATAAAAAGAAAAAATCTTCAAAAGATAAAAACGATACAACTGAACCGACTGACGAAAAACGCAAACCTCGATATCCTTGTCTCATCTGTGACCAGGATCATTTTACGAAAGAGTGCCCGCATAGGGCCGAGGTATCAAGGGTTCGCCTATACCTTCTATCTTGAAGGATCCCTTTCCCACTCAAGATAGTAACATGGTTGGATCTTCCTCCACTCCGGTTGAGGATATTTTCATGGTTGCGACACGATTGCAAGATTATGGTAGTAAAAATATTGGAAAAGAAGCAGAAACATCCAATTCTTACTCGACTACATCTCCTTCAGTTTCCGATCCATTACAGATCGAGAAACAAAATCCTGACTTAGTGATTAAACCACCTGCAAAAGGTGTACTTCGTAAATCAGCTTTCAATCCACATGCAAGAGCTGCTCAAAATTACAATATTGTTGAAGATTTGGCGATTTCCCCTTCAGCAATGTCGGCTTTGGAAGTGTTTCAATCATTCCCAGCCCAAAGAAAATTACTTTTTTCAGCCTTAGGAGCTGTAGATATCTAGGATTCGAACCTCATGATCTTCGATTTAGAGAATTTTACACCCCGTCTACCTCATCAAATGGCTTTTTCAGATTCCGGTAACAGTAAAAAACAAGTGAATTTTTTGTACTGTTGTTGATGAAAGGGCTTCTACATGTATTATGTTGATTAAATGTTGGAAATCACTTGGTTCTCTGAAAATTAACCAATCACCAACTATTCTCAAAGCCTTTGACAGAAGAGGTTTTCAGCCATATGGTATTTTACAAGATTTGCCAATAGAGGTCGAAGGCAAAATGGTTAATCTAGATGTGGAAGTGGTTGATGCCCCTCTGGATTACAACCTTCTCCTGGGTCGCAGTTCATCTTACGCTATGACTGTTGTTGTATCATCGATCTTCCATCTCATCATGTTTCTTCATAAAGGAAAGATCGTTAATATAGATCAGCTCTCATATTATTCGTTCGACCTAGCCTCTACTGATAGCATCCAACATATCGGAAAAACAACTATCCCATATAAAGATGTCGGAGTAGGTTTAGTTAAAGATTCTGGTTTACTGGGAACTTTTTCTCTGCCTCCTCCTAATGTACAAACTCCTATTGCTAATATCAATATGATTACATCAAGTACTATGTCCTTTTATGATCCTTGGATAGTACCTTCAGAATCAGAATTGGATTCATTCGATGGCCCAATGCCTTTGAGTCCTTTTGAGTTAGAATATCAACATGTACAATCATTTTCTGATACTCCTTCAACCGACTCTGATCCAGTGAATGTGATCAATTAGGATTCATTTTAAATATCAAGTTTAGCTTCGACACCAATTCTGGATCCTGCTCAACAAGTATTCAATACTGATGAACATATTCGTGAATTCTTGTCGGTAGATGAGTTACCATGGGAAGATCTTCATCATAGGTCTTCATTTTTACCTGATATCGATCATTTTGAAAATGATTTTTCCTCAATTTTTACCACTGATTACGTCAAAGAACCTCAGAATCCTATCTCACATGTCGATTCTGAATTGAATTTAGAAAATATTTCTGCAACGGTTCCTCTAGACATTTCAGTTAAACCCAGAATTGTTGAAAACATTCATATAGGTGCTTCTTGGATGTTAGATGAAATCAAAGCCTATAAAGCCCTATTTCAGGAATTCCGCGACATTTTTTCATGGTCATATGAAGAAATGCCAGGAATCAATCCGTCAATTGTTGTTCATGAAATTAAGACATATTCGGATGTTAAACCCGTTAGACAAAGATTACGTCAGATACATCCCAGAAAAGCTGTCGCTATTAAAGCCGAAGTTGAAAAATTACTTCGTGCAGGTTTTATTTATCCGATCCCGTTAATGGACTGGGTATCTAATATTGTCCCGGTTAATAAAAAACAAGGAACAATAAGAGTGTGTATCGACTATAGGGATATAAATCGAGCTTTTCCAAAAGACAATTATCCAACCCCTTACATCGATCACATTATCGATGATTATGCTGGAAGTGAAATGTTCTCATTTATGGATGGATTTTCCGACTACAATCAAATAAACATACTCTCTGTAGATCAACCTAAAACAATTTTCATTTGTACATGGGGGACTTTTTCTTATCGCAAATTACCTTTTGGCCTTAAGAATGTTGGCACCACTTTTCAAAGGGCCATGTCTTATGCATTTCATGACATTAAGCACATTGTGCAGCCCTACGTTGATGATTTTCCTGCTCATTCTTCACGTAGAGCAGATCATATTACTCATTTACGAGCCATATTTATACAATGTAGGCATTATAAGATTCGACTGAATCCTCACAAATGTGTTTTCTGCATACAATCCGGACGATTACTGGGATTTATTGTCTTGAAGGCAGGCATTCGTGTTGATCCATCAAAGGTTGAAACAATCATCAATTTTCCTCCTCCTTCCACTCTTCGCCAACTCCAAAGTTTGCAAGGGAAAGCAAACTTTTTACGACGATTCATTCCTAACTACGCCGAGTTAACAAAAGGTTTCACTAGGTTGTTGAAACAGAACATTCCTTTCTTTTGGGACGAGGTCGATGATAGATCTTTTGATGCTCTGAAAAACACGCTGACCCATGCACCGTTACTGCATCCTCCCAACTACAACCAAGATTACTTTTTGTACCTTGCCGCTTCCAATTCCACGATAGGAATGGTTTTAGTTCAGGAAGATGAATTCCATAGTGAACATGTGATTTATTATCTTAGTCGGAATTTGCATCTGATTGAGATCAAATACTCACATGTGGAGAAATTGGCCTTGGCAGTTGTTCAAGATGTCCAACGTTTTCGTCACTACATACTTTTATGAAAAACGACAGTGATCTCTGATTGTAACCCTATGATTTACATCTTAACCAAACAATTGCTAGGGGGAAAATACTCCAAATGGATTGTTATCCTGCAGGAGTTTTATTTGGAATTTGAAAAATCCAAATCAAAGAAATCATTGATATTTGCTGAACTTATGTGTGATTTCCCAAGTACTGATACAAAAACTGTGGCGGAACAACTAATCGCGGACGAATCCTTGTTTCTTATTAGTACCATTGATCCTTGGTATGGAGATATTATTTTTTATCTTCAGACCCAATCTTTTCGACCTGAGCTTTCATAGTCGCAACGACGAAAAATACGTTTCCAGTCTCAACAATATCATATTGTTGGTGACACACTATATCATCATGGTGAGGATTAAATTTTTCGACGTTGTCTAACCCATGAGGAAGCCAAAAAGGTTTTAAATTACTGTCACTCTTGAGCATGTGGTAGTCATATGTCTGGGTACGCCACAAACCAAAAGATATTGCGCGCAGGTTATTTCTGGCTGTCCATGTTTAAAGATTGTATTTACGCGATTCGAAAATGTCATAATTGTCAAATATTTGATCAAAAAATGCGTGCACCACCTGCTACTCTTCACCCTATATTTTTTGTCGGTCATTTTGCAAAATGGGGCATTGACTTCATTACATGTAACCCTCACTCGGCTGGGGGGCATGGGTATATTATTCTAGCAATAGATTATTTTACCAAATGGGCCGAGGCGATGCCTACATTTGCGACAGATGGAAAAACTGCAACTAATTTTGTATTCAATCATGTTATTGCTCGTTTCGGTGTACCCAAAGCAATAATTACTAATCACTGGAGCCATTTTTGGAATATCATGATGACCGAGTTAACAGACCAGCTTGGCCTGCACCATGACAGTTCTACTCCATATTATCCGCAGGCCAATGGTTTAGTTGAAGCGATTAATAAAGTTTTAGTTACCATGATCAAACGAATCATTGGAATTCATAAGTCTAATTGGAATACCATGCTATTTTCAACTCTTTGGGCATATCAAACTTCAGTAAAAACATCGACAGGTTTTACCCCTTTTGAACTAGTTTACGGTTTAGAAGCGGTATTACCCATTGAATGCGAGATACCGTCACTCCAACTAGCCATAGAGTTATTACCAAACACTTCTGAAGAGGAGAAATTTTTTTTATACTTGGCTCAATTAGATGAGAATCGACACACCACTACATTAGCTACTGAGTCTCATGGGAAAAGAATGAAAGCTCAGTATGATAGAAGTGTTACCCCTCATAATTTTTTAGAAGGAGACCTAGTTTTAATTTATGATGAAGCCAACGATAAAATAGGGGCTAGGAAATTTTAACCCATGTGGCATGGTCCTTAAATTTTCAACCGACAAGTTGCAAAAGGGGCCTATGAATTGATTGATTTTGGCGAGGTCTCTTTAGGTAAACCCAGAAATGGACTTTATCTGAAGAGATATTACGCTTGATTTTTGTGTGGATATCTTCTTTGTATATTAGTTACTTTCTACCTGGTGTGCTATAGATTAGAAACATGTGCCTAGCTTAAGTGTGCTCTTACTATTTTTTCCTGTCTATCTAAATACTTTTATCGCAGATGTCGACGTCCTTTCAAACATATATTGGTTTTGCTGATGGCGCTTGTCGTAGTACACGGAACATTTCTTCCGCAGCTTGGGTTATTTATTCACCCACTGATGAGTTAGTATCGATGCATGGGGTAAGTCTCAATCAAACAATGAACAATATTTCTGAATATAGTGCAGTTATTGAATTATTATCGTAATCCATTTCATTTGGAATTCGAAGTTTGATCATTAAGTTAGATTCTGAACTCGTTGTATTACAGTTAAATCGAGTATATGCCATTAGAAATCCAATATTATTAAGATTATTTTTAAGGGTTAATATTTTGGAATGAGATTTCGATTATATTGAATATCAACACATTCCAAGAATTTTAAATACATTAGCAGACACAATTTCTTCTAGTGTTATAAACACAAATTTGCAATAATAAAGTAATAAATCAACATTCAATAAAACATGATTGGATAGGTAACTCTAAATAATAGTATATCATAGTATAGATGTAGTGTTCAAAAAATAATACATCGTCTTCGATCATAGGCTCAAAACACCTTATGATCGGGAAAAAGTGATACAAAAAATGGGTCTACAAATCAATCATCCACTATCCGTGGTGATGCTCACGATAGTACACCACTGCTCGTGCCACCCTAGTCAAAAACCTCTTGAATGGTCCATGAACACCTATGAAATATCTCTGTAGACGTAGCGGGATATCATCTATAGTATTCTCAGGAATATCTATAGTGAGCCGCTCCAAATGGTGCTTTAAATCAGTCAGGATCTATGCAGCGTGATCCTGTGGGGGTGGTGGTGATTTTGTTGCATCCCTTTTCCTCCAGTCAAAGGGGCAGAGAATGGCTGGTCGAGTCGGACCCACATCTGCACTTGAAATTTTTGTTATTAGTTTTGGATGATTTAAAAAAAAAAATAATAATAATATCTTTTACCTAACTCATCCCACTGAGCTCCTGGAGGAAGGGGTATCTCCCGGTCGCCACGAAAGTCCATGCCAGCATAAGGAAAATAATCTATAACAAAAATTTGGTGTTCTAGCCAACGAAAATATGTAGAGGGAAATCTCACAATCTCCACACCCTCACTGTGGCGGGCCATCAAAGCAACCCAATGAACCATCCTAGGCTCTCGAGGTCGACCAACATCAATAGGAATATGTTGCGGGGCTAACATGGGGATCCTCTCTAGAGCAAAGGTGACTATAATGGACCCATATCCAAAGTTGTTTAGCTTTCCATTCTTTGCTCTGGTAAGTTGGCCTTTCACATTTTCCAACACTACCTCGCACCAGTTGAATACGGTGCCTCGAAAGCAGTCTACTACTATGCGCATCTGAGATCCGGTGGCTACATGCAAAGCTGCACTTCCACACAACTTGACAACAGTAAAAGAAATGGCTTTTAGTTCATGACGGATGATAGTTTTAATGTCAATTCATTTATCCCTGGGATTGGCTTCATCATTACAGAACTCTAATTGGAGGTTGGCGACAGACTGGCCACCTGGCCTAGCCCCAAATAGAGATAGTGGTTCGCCTATCCTGGACAAACCGGTCAAAAAATAAATATCCTCTAGCTCAATCTCGAGCCGGTGTCCTCTGATCACGAAGAATTGGTCTTGAACGTCCCATTTTCTTACCAGCCAAGTAAGAAGATCCACCTGAGCTCTCATGCCACTGATAGCCCAAAATTTGTAAAGCCCACATGCTCTTAAAGCTTGCAAAGTAGGTAGATGATTTATTGTTGCTTCATCTACCCCTTCGTGCTCCCGTTATCGCCAAATAAGCATTGTAGATATCCTACAACAAGTAAAATGAAGGATTAGAATCATATGTTAGTGGCAGTAGCATGGGCAGTAGTACAAAGAGCATCAGTGTAGTAGATGGAGGGAAGAAGGTCAAGCATCAACATCACAAATCCAATACTCAATATCTTGTGATACATGGTGTGATGTATTGCTAGAGCACACTCCTAATGCTAAGAGGGAGTGTTGAGATTTTATGTATTTGGGGTAGCATCAGTTTTGATCTAGCTCCCAAATTTGGTGGGGGGACTAGAGTACACTTGATTTACAAGACCCAGAAATGGATTTGAGAAATTTCAGTTGGTGTTCAAGTTATTCAAATAATTAATTATTTTTAATGGATTTCCTAAGTCTAACTTAGGAAAATAAAATAATTAAAGTGAATTAATTAACACACGTGTTGAAATTGTCTTAAGTCACATAGATCAAGCAATATTTTAATCTCAGCCATTTATGGATGATTTAATCTCGGTCATTGAAGGGTTCAACGAAAAGGTATAAGAGAAAGGCTTGAGGGTCAGTTGAGTAGACACAATTTTTGTAGAACTGAGGAATAGATCTAGAATTCTAGGGCGGGTTTGCTAAGAATTTCCGGAGGGACTTCCTGCAGTGAGGGGTAGTATTGGCCAAGTGTTACACTGAAATTTGTCGCCATGACATTTTAGTACTCCCTTGGAAGTCTATAATATCCAAGTTCCTAAATTCAAGCCTTGAAACTAAGAGAAAAGCTCATAAAAGTCTTAAAACTCTGGTTCCACACTTTCTCTTAGTATTGCCTGCAGTCCCGCACTTTTTGGCTATAAATCATGCATAGCCAAACACACTTTCTGTTTATTAAGAGTGCGGACCCCTGTAAAATATTTAAAAAGGCGCAAGTAAAATCTAGAAGCTTAGTTAAAGTCATTTTTGGAAGCTTCTAGAAACATTCCTGTGGTGGAAAGTCCGCTTCTTTCATGTTCATGCATCCCATCCAATAAGGAGCTAACCCCTTGATGTAAGGAACTAATCCCTTTGAAGGAGGATTCTATCCCTTCTTGTATGGAGTTGTAACTTCCTCTATTTCACTATAAAAAGAGGCATAAGGCAACCTCAAAGGTTACCATTGATGAGTTGAAGTTTTAGTATTATTGGAGTCGAAGTGCTGTTGAAACTCATACCATTTTAGCTGAGATTTTATGTGGGAAGTATTACATACCTGTATGTATCTCGGTTGGAAGAGTTCAAGGCTTGTCAAAGTAAAGGAAACGGCTGTTCCGAACCCCAGGAAGACCTGTACAACATCAACGTGGACACGGTTGTAAGGCTCTTCTTATTCGAAGTTAATACAAATAAATTTGTTTTTCTCAATAAGTTGTCAATTGATTAGTTTATTTTATGGATTCCTTGATCACCATAATAGATATGATTTATGAATATGTGCTATGTAGGTGCTATTTGATGTTTGCTTGTTTTTTATTGCAGATCTTCGAATGCAACTCTTTTGAGCGACTGAAGGATTACTACTACGAACAAGCATTGGATCAAAGGTAGGATCGTTGAGCCTTTATAGCATTTAATTATAAATCGCAATATATCTAGAGAAAGATAGATTTAGTTGTCTGTTTGTTGCTAGCTGTCCGTAGGACACTTGGGAGGTATGTCTTGTCTGCAAGAGCGACTTATTTGTCCAACAAAATGGCGACTCCGCTGGGGAATGATTTTGAATTTTGATTTCTTTTATTTTTGACTTGTGAGTTTAATTTTTCTGAGTTTGATTGATTTAAACTGGCTTGGGTAGTTAATCCCTGTAGAATCCTTTTGAAAGTGATTGAGATTTTTTTGTTTTTTCTCTTGTTTTCTTGTGTCCGCTCTTTTCCTTTAGAGACAGTGCGGGGAAGTCCGCACTTTTCCTGTAGCCACAGTGCGGGACCGCACTGTTTTGCATTAAATCCTACGGACCCTATCAAAATTTTTAAAAATCTTAAAAATCCTCTTTCCTGGTTTAGTTTGTTTGATTCTCAGTGATTACCCAGACTTGTGTCTTCTATCAGAAAGCCTTGGTTAAGAGTTTATTTCAGCATTTTTTGTTTTGACTGATTTTCTGAAGGATCTGTTGGCAATATGATGCAGAGTGTTGTCCTTGATGGCAACCCATTTGATAGAGTGTTGTCCTTGAATGGCAACCCACTTGATGAAGATGATGGCAACCTACTTGATGAAGCTTTCCTCGATGGAAATCTACTCGATGAGTTTCCTATGATAAGCAACCTATGTGTCAAAGATGTAAGAATGATGTATCTACAGATCAGTTCAGATGTGACAGAGAAAAGAATTCCAGTAAGTACCAGAAAAATGATAAATATAATATGTCACAATGTTTACGCTACTTTTGTGAAGGCAACCCGCATATACATACAATGTATACGCTACTTTTGTGAAGGGAACCTGCGCATACATTCAGGGTTAGCATATACGCAGTTTTTATGAGGCGAAGTTGCATATACACACGGAAGAAAATGCTCCAAGTCGTGTATGCCCTTTTGCGCTCTAAAATTATGATACCAAGGGGCATTACCATGGTATTGGCCCATTGTATTGAGCATTGGATTATCTAATTGATCCCATCCAGGAATACCATCGGAGGTTGAGTGGTTTTGACTCATGGAATTGAAAAAGGCTAATCTATATAAGGAGAAGAAGATCATTGTGCAAAGGGAGCATGAGTCTGGGTTTGAATGAGTACTTCATTATGAAGTATATCTGTATGGAAAGGGTAACAGTTTGATGATCTGAATCTGTGATGCACCTATGAAGAAAATGATGAAGAAGTGAATCTAGATCTGAAATGTATTTGTATCTTCTAGATCTATTTATGGAATGTTCTGATCTGAGATGAGGCGAACATGTTTCTGAAGTAAAGGGTAATATCTGAGCTATGCATATGCTCTGAAGAATTGCGCTGAAATGTCTGAAGAAGTATACGCTGGTTCGTTTCGGTAAAAGCGCGTGTATACGCGGATCTGATGAAGGAAAAGCGCGTATGTCCAGTTAGGGTTTTCTGAAGTATGTGAAAAGGTATACGCGGGTTTATATGTATGAAGGCGCGTATATACACAGGATCAGTGAAGGGAAAGTGCGTATGATAAACTAGGGTTTGCTGAAGTTGTGAGATGTCTAATCTATTCTGCTGTCTTGCTGATATCTATTTCTGATGTGTATTGCTATGATGATCTGGGTTGTTCAAAGATTGATTATGCCGCTATAGAGCAAGTGGTTTGTTTGATGAATGTTCCTTGAGCTTAATTGTGTGGGTTGGATCCAGTGTGAAAATTGATGAAACGTGGTCCATAAAGGTGCTGAGGGTTGTAGCCTTCAGTTAGGGGGTTGTAGCTCCCTTCCAGGTGAGGCTAGTAAACGAGATCAGGGGGTCGGAGCTCCCTTCCAGGAGAGGCTGGTAAACGAGAGCAGGGGGTCGTAGCTCCCTTCCAGGAGAGGCTGGTAAACGAGCGCAGGTGGGTGCCTGCATGCTGGTAGGAGTCTGCACCAGCACATATGTTGTAAGATGTTTTTCTCTATAATAAAATATTGAAGGCTGAGCAACTGCAGCGGTGGTTTTCTCCCGACTTGGGTTTCCACCTAAAAATCCTGGTGTTCATGTGTGATGCTTTGTGTGATGGTTTATTCTGTTCTTACTGCACATGTTTACTATTTATAGAACATCTAATGAATAAATGATGGAATGATATAAGTGAATAACTAATCGTATAATTAGATCTCTGTGTATACGCGAGTTTTATGAAGGATATCCACGTGTATACGCTACTTGGCTTCAGCAAAGTAGCGTATGGGTTTTGGAGCATAAAAAGTAAAAGTTTTGAATATGCACTAAATACTGATTCACCCCCCCCCCCCTCTCGGTATTTTTCCCAACAATTGGTATCAGAGCAGGTTCTTCTGCAGAAGCTTGATCGCTTGAAGGAGATCCGTCGCAATGGGAAGTCAAGAAGGAGTGATGTCTATAAAGCCACCTCTATTCAATGGAAGCAATCTGATATTCTGGAAGGTACGAACAAAAGTGTATCTGCAAAGTCTTGGTGCAGATGTATGGGCAATCGTGGAAGAAGGTTATCAATACCCAGCAAGTATTCCTACTGATGCAGCAGAAAGGAAGAAGTATGAAATCAATGCCAAAGCAGTAAATGTCTTATTAGGAAGCATGTATGAACCAGAATTTGCTAAAGTGATGCAGCTAAATTCAGCAAAAGAAATATGGGACAAAATCATTCTGAGCTATGAAGGAGATACAAAGGTAAAAAGTGCAAAACTCCAAACCCTCAGAATTGAATATGAAAATTTGAAGATGCATAGTAATGAGAGTATTGCCAGTTTCTTTTTACGTCTAGATGATATTGTAAATCGTATGAGAAGTTTGGGTGAAACTATAATTGATACTACTCTGGTTGAAAAATTCTTAAGATCTTTGACTTCAAAATTTGAGTCAAAAGTAGCAGCTATTGAAGAAAGGCAAGATCTGCAAACCCTTACTATTGTTCAATTGCATGGTATCCTAAATACTTATGAAATGAGACAAGGAGGTCCCTCTCAAATTAAAGTAGCTGCTTTTAAGGCATGTGCAAAAAGTAAAGACAAGGAAGATGTCAAGGAAGCAGATTATATATCAGAAGAAGAAGAAGCAAATTTTGTGAGAAAACTCCAACTAGGAACTGGAAGATTCAAAGGTAAGCTTCCCTTCAAATGTTTTGATTGTGGAAGAGTTGGTCACTATGCTGCTAAATGTCCTTATAGAGAAAAACATGGTAAAGGATACAATTTGAAAAGAGAAAAAGTTATTATGCAAATGAAGATGATGATGAAGTGTCCAGTGAAGATGAAGAAGATTCTGACCAAGCTCTACAAGTGCTCATGGAAAAGAAGCAAAAGAAGAAGGTTACTCAAGGAAAGGAGATACCTCAGAAATCATGTATAGCAGAAATTGAAGAAGATGAAACAAGTTTTGATCACTGTTCTTGTATTTTACTCTCTTGTGCATGCAAAGGTAAAGATAGTGAAAGTAACAGTATGGATCTAGAAGAAGCTGTCAAGATTAAAGTTGAAGATCAGAAAAAATCATCTAAGGAGAGTGAATCTATAGACAAGTATCAAAGGTTTCATGCTTATGCATCCAATGGAATGAAAAGACTAGAAGCAGAAATCAACGATCTAAATGCAGATCTCGAAATATCAAAAAGGAAGAATGAAGGTCTTGAAGCTGGAATCATCTCTCTACAAGCTGATCTTGAAGCATCAAATAAGAAGAATGAGGAACCTCTACAATCATTTGAAAAGGAAGGTCTTGAAGCAGAAATAATTTCCCTCAAAGAAGACCTGGATAAATCAAATAAGAAGAATGCAGGACTTGAAGCAGAAAACATATCTCTAAAAGTAAATCTCGAAGCATCGAAGAAGAAGAATGAAGAACTCTTACAAACTTTTGGAGAGCAAGAAAATGGGTTGAAAGAAGAGATTCTAAATCTGAATAATCAAGTAGAAGACGGAAGAAGGAAAGAAGAAAGCGTGAAGAAGCAATGCCAAGCCTTGGAGGTGGAGGTAAAAATTCTCAAAAGTAAATTAGAAGAAAAGGTTAAACTTTTGAGGTTTCAAGATAGTACTAAGATTTTTGACAATATTCTTAGTGGTCAAAGGTCTCCTTCTATCAAACTTGGTTTGGGTTTTCATGAAACGGTCAAAGGAGAATCTAGTTCACAAGGAAGTGCTAAAGTGTTGAAAGAAACTAAAAGTCAACCTACAATCATGAATTCTCAAAGGAAATCATTCAATAATGTTGAATGCTTTAATTGTCATGATTATGGGCATGTTGCAGCAAATTGCAGGAGCAAATTGTTTCAGCCACAAACTAACAGATCCTACATAGAAAGGTACTCTAGTTTCTTCAAGGGATATTGTTTTTCATGTAACAAGTATGGACATAAAGCTGTTGATTGCAATAGAAGGAAGAATAGAAAAGCTCATTATGATTCTTATACTTATTTCTCTAGCCACATGAGATGTTATGCTTGTAACAAGTATGGACATGTAGAAAAAGAATGTAGAATGAACAGATCTGAGAAAGTGGACAATTTCCAACACACGATTAGAAAGTTCAAGCAAATTTGGAAAAAGAAGGAGGACCGGTCAGAAACGTAGGGAATACTGACCCTACTGCAGTCATCCGCTTCTAAAGCTTACTTCTCTTAATGGCTGCAGGAGTGATGTGAGATACATTATGAGATTTAGTAATGTATCATCACAGGGGGAGCGATGTATGGTGATTTCCATGATTTTTTTGGTAATTCTGAATATGTTTATTTCTGACAGTGCATATGATGTGAAGAAGACAGGTACAGGAAGTACAAGTTCAGGGGGAGATGGAGGAATGTGAAATTTCCACATTTGACTTTCCATACGCGGGTTCTATGAACTAAATCCGCGTATACATGCGAGTTACAACAGACACAGTCGCGTATGCTTTGATGATAAGAGAATTGATATGTCAGCTCAGGAACAGGAGCACTGGTTCAGGGGGAGAAACAGTTTGAATACTAATGATTGCATTTTTGGCACTGTGACTACTTATTCTTTGGTTACGGTGATACTTATGATGATGGCTTGATACATGGTTTATTATGATGAGACTTTGGATGAACCCTGTTTGCTAAAAAATGTTGTTTTGGTATGATAATTTCTCTTGGAAAGAATATATTGATACTGCAAAGAATCTGAAGGCTTGGTTACTAATGTGCTTATGCTACACCCATTGGATGTCGCTTGAAGACACAACTACATTGTTCTATCTATCTGTATTCCAGCGAAGCATTCAAATATCTCAGAAAGAAGCTGAACAATGTCTCTGCCTCACAGAGGATCAAATCTGGTTAAAATGCAGAAGATGGATTTGGATACGCAGATTTCCTGAAACACAGTCGCGTATATATGCGAGTTCATACACAGAAAACCGCGTATGGTTGGTTGCTGGCAATTTTTCTGGGTCAGCATTTCTTCAGCACAAGCTATGGTGCTGTTTGGT
This sequence comes from Pinus albicaulis, assembly GCA_034641835.2. Classification (NCBI taxonomy): domain Eukaryota; kingdom Viridiplantae; phylum Streptophyta; class Pinopsida; order Pinales; family Pinaceae; genus Pinus; species Pinus albicaulis. The sequence continues at coordinate 2,791 of JAXQQM020084704.1, read as the reverse complement.
ATCTCTGATGCTTTTTGGAGTCTCTGGTGGTATTTCGGCTATTTTTCTCTGATTTTGGGTGAAGATGCCTTGATGATTTGCTATTGAAAGTGTTCAGGATGCACAAGCAAAGGGGGAGCTTTGGTCACATGGAAAGGATGCATTGGATGCACATATTTAGGGGGAGCATTAGCTTTGCTGAATATAATGCATTGTTGACATTATGATGATTTTGATATATGATCTCTCTTGAGGTCTTTTTGGTATTGGTTATGAAAAGTCATATTTGTATTTTGATGAAAAGGTCATGTTGAGACCCATGATGTAAATTTGTAATATTCAGTCATGTAAGGACTTGTCAAAATTTTGTAAACCCACTTGCTTGGGTAGCTCAGTCAAATTTTTGTAAACCCACTTGCTTGGGTAGTTGAATTGAAATGTGTAAACCCACTTGGTTGGGTATTTGAGTCTCATATGTAAATCCACTTGGTTGGATCTTTGATGTAAGTATGAGTCCTTGGTGATAGGAAGGTCATAGAGTCATGTACTTCATTGAAACATATGGATGAACTTTCAGCATGAACTCAGGAGGAGCATGGTAATTTTAGTGCACATCAGATCTACATCGCCCTTCTTCTACATGAGGAGAAAAGGGGGAGAGTGTGTTGGTTTTGATCCGCCCTTTGCCCTTGATGTCAAAGGGGGAGAGTGACATGGTGTTTGAATAAAGGAAAAGAATGGTGTCAAAGAATGGGGAGAGTGACATGGTGTCATTGTATTCTTAATGTATCTATCTGTTGTAGTGATCAAACACCATCGTGGTTGCCATCAAGTCCAAAGGGGGAGATTGTTGGCAATATGATGCAGAGTGTTGTCCTTGATGGCAACCCATTTGATAGCGTGTTTTCCTTGAATGGCAACCCACTTGATGAAGATGATGGAAACCTACTTGATGAAGTTTTCCTTGATGGAAATCTACTTGATGATTTGCCTATGATAAGCAACCTATGTGTCAAAGATGTAAGAATGATGTATCTACAGATCAGTTCAGATGTGACAGAGAAAAGAATTCCAATAAGTACTAGAAAAATGATAAATATAATATGTCACAATGTATACGCTACTTTTGTGAAGGCAACCCGCGTATACATACAATGTATACGCTAATTTTGTGAAGGGAACCCGCGTATACATTCAGGGTTAGCATATACGTAGTTTTTATGAGGCGAAGTTGCGTATACACGCGGAAGAGAATCCTCAAAGTCGCGTATGCCCCTTTGCACTCTAAAATTATGATACCAAGGGGAATTACCATGGTATTGGCCCATTGTATTGAGCACTGGATTATCTAATTGATCCCGTCCAGGAATACCATCGGAGGTTGAGTGGTTTTGACTCATGGTATTGAAAAAGGCTAATCTATATAAGGAGAAGAAGATCATTGTGCAAAGGGGGTGCATGAGTCTGGGTTTGAATAAGTACTTCATTATGAAGTATATCTGTATGGAAAGGGTAACAGTTTGATGATCTGAATCTGTGATGCACCTATGAAGAAAATGATGAAGAAGTGAATCTAGATCTGAAATGTATTTGTATCTTCTAGATCTGTTTATGGAATGTTCTGATCTGAGATGAGGCTAACATGTTTCTGAAGTAAAGGGTAATATCCGAGCTATGCATATGTTCTGAAGAATTGCGCTGAAATGTCTAAAGAAGTATACGCTGGTTCGTTTCGGTAAAAGCGCGTGTATACGTGGATCTGATGAAGGAAAAGTGCGTATGTCCAGTTAGGGTTTTCTGAAGTATGTGCAAAGGTATACGCGGGTTTATATGTATGAAGGCGCGTATATACGCAGGATCAGTGAAGGGAAAGCGCGTATGATAAACTAGGGTTTGTTGAAGTTGTGAGATGTCTAATCTGTTCTGCTGTCTTGCTGATATTTGTTTCTGATGTGTACTGCTATGTTGATCTGGGTAGTTCGAATATTTATTATGCTGCTATAGAGCAAGTTGTTGAATTAAAGAATGTTCCTTGAGCTTAATTGTGTGGGTTGGATCCAGTATGAAAATTGATGAAACGTGGTCCATAAAGGTGCTGAGGGTTGTAGCCTTTAGTCAAGGGGTTGTATCTCCCTTCCAGGAGAGGCTGGTAAACGAAATCAGGGGGTCGTAGCTCCCTTCCAGGAGAGGCTGGTAAACGAGAGCAGGGGGTCGTAGCTCCCTTCCAGGAGAGGCTGGTAAACGAGCGCATGTGGGTGCCTGCATGCTGGTAGGAGTCTGCACCAGCACATATGTTGTAAGATGTTTTTCTCTATAATAAAATATTGAAGGCTGAGACAATGGCAGCGGTGGTTTTCTCCCAACTTGGGTTTCCACCTAAAATCCTGGTGTTCATGTGTGATGCTTATGTGTGATGGTTTATTCTGTTCTTACTGCACATGTTTATAGTCTGTTGAACATCTAATGAATAAATGATGGAATGATATAAGTGAAGGATTAATGACATAATTAGATCTCTGTGTATACGCGACTTTTATGAAGGATTTCCGTGTGTATACGCTAGTTTTCTTCAGCAAAGTAGCGTATGGGTTTTAGAGAATTGAAAAGTAAAAATTGTTGAGTATGCCTTAAATACTGATTCACCCCCCCCCCCCCCCCCCCCCTCTCAGTATTTTTCCCAACAGTATCTGCATGGTATAATGATTTTTTCTTTGTCTTTTATCCCGCTCAAAGATTAGAAACCTTGGTGTACCTTTAGATCACTGGTATTCCCTTGTTTTCTTGCTGAGTCTGACATCATAGCAGAAGTTGT
>JAXQQM020068819.1:0-78301 GCA_034641835.2 Pinus albicaulis | reverse complement strand
GAGGAAATTCGAAATTCCACATCAGCAGACAACTTAAAGGTGATCCAGGTGGATATTAGTGGCCACCGGCCTATTCCACTTGGGGTCCCACCATTGTCTCTTTCAGTTTTTTTCACAACTTACTATTTTTAGCAGTTTTTCGGGTCCTGAACTTCCAGAGCCATTTTGAAGCCCCAAACGGAGATAGTATGCCTAAGTTACATCCCTAGGAAGTTGAAACACCAATTTACCCAAACGGGGCCCATAGTTTTGGCGCTTCATCTCCTAGGGTTAGGTTTTTGGACGTTTAGAATTCTCCATTGTTTCTCCATAATAAATAGGCCCTCGAGCCTCATTGTAATACAGTTCAGAGGTCTGTAGTCGCCACATCTCTTCTCAGAGATTCGCTACTAGCACCCTAGTTATTTTATTTCCATCATGTTTGTAAGAATATTTCTGTGATTTTATATTAATGAAATGAAGCCTTATTTCCACTGTATTTCTATGTTTATGGTTATTTCTATATTCTATTGTGTTCCTGCATAAATCTGGATAAGTGGTATCAAAGCGGTCTACTTTTTCCTGATCCTTCTTTGCATGTCCCCAACGAGGTCGGGGTATAAGGAGTTAGGGCTCGATCTGGTGGAACCTTTGCAAGATCAGCCTCGCAAACTCTGACGGATGCCCATGGGGGACGAAAAGAAAGATGCGAGAGCAGGAGATCCTATCAAAATATTGCTCGAGGAGGCCCTCGAAAAACAAAGGAACGCGATGATGGATAACTTTGCCCAGATCCTTCAACGACTACCCACCGGCGACGCATCTACATCTAGCAGCCACTCTGGAGGCGTGACTCCCTTTAAGGTACAAGTAAACTTTGACATTCCCATATTTGAGGGTCAAATAGATGCAGATGTCGTAGATAGATGGTTGAATATATTAGAAGGTTATTTCTCAGTTCATGATTTTTTTGACCAGGAGAAGATTATTTTTGCAAATGATCCAAATGGAAAATGGCATCCACCCATGGTATTGTAAATGGAATCGACCCATGGTATTTATTCGCCTATGGTATTGTAAGTGACATATATCCATGATATTCATTCAAGGGGAAAAATATTTCAGCAAGATCGACTTGAAGTCTAGGTATCACCAGGTACCAATCGAACCCTCTGATGTATGGAAGACTGCCTTCAAATCCAAGGAGGGCCTTTTCGAATGGCTCGTCATGCCTTTCGGATTGACAAATTCTCCCACGACCTTCATGAGGCTGATGGATGACATCTTGCGTCCATTCACCAACTAATTTGTAGTGGTATACTTGGATGAAATTCTTATCTTCATCCAGACTTGGGAAGAGCACCTCCACCACATCCAAGAAGTCCTCCAAACACTGCGGCAACACAAGTTGTGTGCCAATTTGGAGAAGTGCACTTTTTGCATGACCCAGGTTCAATATCTAGGATACATTATTGATGAAAGGGGGGTTCATGTGGATCCATCCAAGATCCAAGTCATTCGGGATTGGCTAGCCCCAACCACCCTAACAGAGCTTCGAAGCTTTCTGGGTCTTGCTAATTTCTACCGCAGGCTCGTGTTGGGATTCTCTCATATCACATGGCCCTTGATTCAAGTCATTAAGGGAGGAGCGAAAGCAAAATTCTGTTGGTCGGAATCTCAACAGAAGGCGTTTGTAGAATTGAAACATCACCTCTGTTCTGCCCCAGTGCTCACATTACCAGACTTGCAACAACCATTTGAGATCAAGATAGATGCCTCTGACTATGCTATTGGGGCATTTCTTACTCAATAGGGGCATCCAGTGGCATATCACAGTGAGACATTGTCCGACACAGTTCGAAAGTATCCCACTTATGACAAAGAAATGTATTCCATTATGCAGGCTTGTCGACAATGGAAGCATTACATTTTGGGGAAGGAGAAAATCATCCACACATACCACCGACCCCTGCAGACACAAGGGAAGTTGCAGAACGATAACCATCAGAAGTGGTCCACATATCTGCAACAATTTCATTTGAACATCAAGTACAAGAAGGGTAGCACCAATAATGTTGCAGATTGCCTCAGCCGACCACCAATCGTGGCCATAACAACCGTTCTCAACTCTTGTGGGCATGAGACTTCTGATTGGCCGCTTCTCTACAAGAACGATCCAGAATTTAGCTACACATACAAGGCACTCTTGGGGGGTATGCAAGTTCCAAAATTTCACCTCCAAGATGCACTATTATGTCACCTGGGACACCTTTGTGCTCCTTCAAGTGAGCGTGCCAAGATGATATAGGAAGCACACTACAGTTGGGTCGCAGGGCATTTTGGGGTCGAGAAAACAATGGCAGTACTGCAGAAGTATTTCTATTGGCTGAACCTTCGACAGGATGTCGAGAAGTACATCATATCCTGCACTGCTTGCGCCATTTCCAAACCGACCATCAAGAAGCAAGGGCTCTATACTCCGCTACCTACCCCTAGTCAACCTTGGGAATCCATCTCCATGGATTACATGTCATGCCTTCCTTCTACTAAGCATGGAGACGACTGTGTTTTCATGGTCGTCGACAGATTCTCAAAGATGGCCATTATGGCGGCCTGCAAGAATAATATCATAGCAGAAGCCATTACTAAACTCTTCTTTAAAAGAGTGTGGGTGCACTTTGGGATCCCACAGTCTATCATATCAAATCGTGATAGCAGGTTCCTCAACACATTTTGGTCCAGCCTCTAGTCAATGTTGAACACCAAGCTCACCAAGTCCACAGTTTTCCATCCCCAAACTTTTCCATCCCCAAGCTGATGGCCGGACAAAGGTCCTTGAATGATTGTACACATTCTGCGCATGTACAACTCAAAGCATCCACGCACATGGGATGAGAGCCTCCCCTATGTACAACACAGTTATAACCGGGCTCTCCACAGCTCAACCGGCCACAGCCCCTTTCAGGTGGGCTTGGGATTCCAGCCACTATGTCCCATTGACGTAGCCATGCCATTTGCAACTACTCAGGCCGATTCGGCTCATGTCCAATCTGAAGCTGACAAAGCAAACAACTTCATCGAGCGCATTCAGCACATCTGCCAACAGGTTTATGACATATTGGACAGAGCCAATGCTAAGTACAAGCAATGACATGATCAACATCGGGTGCCACACAACTTCCAAGTGGGCAAAAAAGTGTGGCTACATTTGCAGAAGGAGCACCTCACTGGACCCCACTGCAAGATTCACCCACTCCGATATGGGCCGTAAACCATCACCAAGGCTGTAGGGAACAATGCCTTCGAGCTTAGTATTCCACCATTCTTTGGTCTGCACCCAGAATTCAATGTAGACCGCCTTCATCCCTACTTCCCACCTCTATTGGACACCTCTGACATTGCAGAAGAACTCACACCAAAAGAGTTAAACCCAAACTGCATGGAACAGGCCACCACATATTGTATCATGGACATGAAAATCAAGAACACTCACCGACAGAAGATCCAACTATATCGAGTTGTCAAATCTAGCCAACTCCTGCACCAAGGCAAGTGGTTCACCAGGGACCAAGTTCAACAGAAGTTTCCTCATGTCATGGAGGAACTCAACGCAATGGGGACCATTGCTTCCTAAGGGGGAAGGAATGATCCAGGTGTATATTGGTGGCCATCCGCCTATTCCACTTGGGGCCCCACCATTGTCTCTTTCAGTTTTTTTCACAACTTACTATTTTTAGTAGTTTTTCGGGTCCTGAACTTCCGGAGCCGTTTGAAGCCCCAAACAGAGATAGTATGCCAAAGTTACGTCCCTGGGAAGTTGAAACACCAATTTACCAAACGAGGCCCATAGTTTTGGCACTTCATCTCCTAGGGTTAGGTTTTTGGACATTTAGAATTCTCCATTGTTTCTCTATAATAAATAGGCCCTCGAGCCTCATTGTAATACAGTTCAAAGGTCTGTAGTCGCTACATATCTTCTCAGAGATTCACTACCAGCACCCTAGCTATTTTATTTCCATCATGTTTGTAAGCATATTTCTGTGATTTGATATCAATGAAATGAAGCCTTATTTCCGCTGTATTTCTATGTTTATGGGTTATTTACGTACGTTGCGTTCCTGCATAAATCACGATCGGGGAGGAGTTAGCGAGGTGACATGGCTCTTTTCACTTAGTTAAAACCAAATCCAATTCAAATTAATGAGTTCAAGTTCATCTTACTTGAGTTGATTCCTAAAAAATATGAGTCTAGCTCGGTTAATTCCAAATTGAACAATTGTTTTAATTTATTGTGAAGTGGAGTTTCCTAAATATTAGGGGCTAGGTTGGGATTAATTTTAGTTGTAGAAATTTAATTCGATTAAATTGAGTTATGAGTCGATTAAACTAGTTCTAATTGTTGGAGGAACTAGTGGAATGTCAAGTTGTGGAAGTGGAACTTCAACCACACTCAATGATCATCCAAATAACTAATAAATCAACCTAAATTGGCTCATGCATGAAAATAGTCGAATTTCCCGGTTATTAAGTGGAGTTTCCAAGGCGGTGTACAGTGTATATCTTGGATTGAGCATATAGTTCATTGTATTGGTGAGTGATCAACCAGGTAATTGCACAAGAAAATGAGGGAAACTCCTATTTAGCCGGGGCATAATTCCTCATTGAAAAATCTGAGAAGAAGGAGCTTAGCAGGCTAGGAAGTGGATAAGTGTTGGACGAAATTCGATTTGGGAAAACAATGAAATAGGATATAGATAGTAAGAAAAGGTTGCTCGGGCATGAGAAAAGCATTACATAATATTCTCATATTTTTACTAATGTAATATAAATATAGCGGGGTTTTTTAGTTGTGTCTTTCCCTAGGAAATCATTGTGTAATGTGTTGATTGAATTATTTATCTTATATGCTTCGTGATTTTGCGATCATTTAGAATTTTGGGCCGATGAGTAGAGTAGATTCAAGTCTATTGTTTTAGTAAATTACAATTAATAGTTTGAATCTATAAGGAATTTCTACACGTGATAAGGAGGTTATGATAAACAAGTATTTGTGTTCCATAATAATTAGTATTTTTATAACCCGAATACACATAACTTTTCTTCCTAGCTCCGGGATAAACTTGCAACTATTGAAATGGATGAGTTTGGACATGCTAGCCATGATAAGGAACTTGAGGATACATAGTAGTTTGAGACTATTGCCTCATGGGATTTTGCATCATCCCAACATATAGTGGATTAGAGTTGTATTTGTGCCATATCATACATACTTACCTACTTGTATTTTAGGAATGCTTTGTCAACTGATTGGAATTGTAAGGTATTTTAGAAGAGACTAGGAAAGTGGGGCACGGAGGGCACCAAATACTAGATGGATAGGTTGAGTCAACGGAGTAGTGTGAAAAGGTTGCATTTATTTGAGCTTGAAAAAATTGGGATACATATTGAAAAATAGGAATTTGAATCACGGATGGAATAGGTTGAGAAATTGAGATTGATCCACAGCAAACCGGGTTGTGCTAGAAATTGGGTTTCAGACATCAAAAACCATTCCTGGATGTGGAAGAATTGAATGAGGTTTAGCATAACTGTGATATACCAGCAAAAGGTTTCCCCCTAGAAGAGGAGGGGATTGATGGGCCTTTGCCCCCAAGAGGAGGGTTCCCAACATGAGGTGGATGGGGCTATTGTAGGTGACCATCCCCAGTAACATAACTGACTAATCTGTGGCTCAATTTAGGTGTATGTGGAGGAGAAGAATACTATGCCGCTCATCAAATAAGTTCCCAACAAAATTCCAAAATAGGATGGCATGGGAGAGGTCAACGTGGAAGTTGCGCCGAAAAAGGTACCGGATAAGGATTGTTAACAAGGTGCGGTATGGGCCAGACACACCCAGGTACAAATGTCTCTAGAGATGTTACGGAAACATGGATGAAGTCACGACATGGGTTGTCTCAGCCATAGTGGTAGATACGATTTGGGATACTATAACACAAATTTATTCATGGTTAACTATCCCAAGAGGATTGTCGCGACAAACTCAAAGGTGATTTGAAAGTAAAAGAACCGAGAGAAGGCTTGTGATGGAGTATGAGGAGGAGGAAGAGGATAAGTATAATCATCATTACCTCTTAAATGAACGGGAGAATTAGGTTGGGGTTCTTCTGGGAATCTCTTCAATACTCTGAGACTAGATGGAAGGGTCTCACGCGGAAGTCGGGGTCCAAGCTAAATAGGTTGGAGTTGAGGTTGAAACATAAGAAGAGAGAGAAGAAGGTCACAGTAATGGGTATAGGTGGTGGGGTTCCTCCAAGTTGTAAAACCTCAAGGTATGTTATTTATGATTCAATATAATGAAGTTCAATAACCTTAGGTAATGGAATCTTAGGTCATACCTTCGGCGTATTAGGTGCACCAACAAGTGTAGAGATAATCTCGGGCTCAATACTTACTTGGAAAGATGATTCTGGTGGATATACCTCAAATGGACGGCCAAAAGTTATCTGAAGTACAAGATTCGATAGTATGCATCTTCTTGTTCTTGTGACGTGGTAAGGATTTTCCTCCTGTGGAAGAGGGGGGCTATTTTGCATTCTACACAAACGACGAGTGGGTTATCGTGTTCTTCCACTTTGGATTAATAAATTTTAAACATTAACAACTAAAAGCCAAATAAAAAAAAAAGAATATATAGGCAAAGGGTTTACCAATAAACCATGGAGGCCACAGCCTCACAACCTTGGAGAACTAAGGATTTACGTATGGGCATGAAATCTCCACGAATGTTGTGTTTGGTGTATCACGATATACAAGGCGAACGACTCGGTTACCTATGGAAAGGATAACAACCTATGGTGGAATTCCAAAATATACTTGACGGTACATGGAAGTGAAATCCATGTTAGTGTTTTTTCTAATGCATATCCGTACGATGAGTGCGTTCCCATATACGTTTCATGTGTGGAGCGCCATCAGCAGAAAGTATTTGGATAACGGTCTTATAAACTTACGTAAGTGAAACGGTATTTCACCCCGGATGAAACATTGGAAAAAAATGATTGCTACATGTTTATAGAATCCGAACACGTCTCGAGCCTAGACCTCTAGATGCTTGCGTTAATGTTACAATTTCTCGGTAGGTTGATTCAATGAATTTTAAAATTAATCTTGAATTATGTTTCGGTTTTCAACTCACGCGTGAATTTCACCTAAATATCCTAAAGAAGAATGAAATCTAGCATGATGAAATTAAATTTTTCTTTCAATGAAAATCTATGTACGAGAGGGCGAAGGAAACACATAATATGAAACATACAAAATGCGACAAACAAAACTTGTCAAGTAGAAATTCCCTAATGCAATTGTTCCAATTTCAATTCACAAACAAAACCCTATATACGATGCAAGAGATTTTTATTTTCAATCCACTTAATTTTAATGAAATGAAAATAAGATGTTTCCTAATCATCGATAAAGAAACTATTTAGAACGATGACTAGAACACCAATTCTTTCAAGTACTAAATGATCAAGCAATCAATTTTCTAATGAACTAATTGAAAAGAACGAGAAAAAATCCAAAAAAAATATTATCAAAGGCACTAAAACCAGCCAACAAGATGAAAACCGAGAGACTAAGACACACTCGAGCACACAAAGGGCAGTAGACAAACAGAGTGAGAGAGAAAATAACAAAAAGGAAATTGTTTTGCATCAAATAGGGAAGCGGCGCTAGTGCTAAAGGACACCGATGCTCTACAACACTGGTACAAATAACGTTGAGAATGTTTCAACACTGCATCTCGACTAGGGGAGCATTGATCAAGTTTCAACCCGAGTTTCCAACACACACAAAAATAAACCAAGCTCAATGAAAGGTCTCCTAGGGTCAATTTATGCTGAGTGAAGCAATGGAGATCTATTTGAGAGGTGAAACAAGTACTAGGTATAAGGAAACCACTAAGGGAATTAAACTTTACCCATTATGGTTATCAATTTTTTATACATAATTTACAACTACAAATATAAGATCTTCCCTAGACCTGAGTAAATACAAATTTTAAGAACAACAAAAATCAAGAATATAAAGTTTCCCTTAGAGAAATTGAAGAATGTAAAGAGGGCGACTTGGAATTCGTCATAAGCCTTTCTTGTATCGGCTTAGCCAAGCTCAATCACTAGCTCGATTGTTACAATTATAACACACTTTTATACACTGTTGAAATTAGCAAAGAAATATTGAAAATGGCACCAGGGAGGCTTACAGTTTTAATTTTCCCTTAATTAAATTAAGTAAATTGTAATTCCATATCACATGACGGAGTTGTAAGTGTAAACTAAGTTAGGAAGACTTAGTTAGCTCGGTAAATTCGAGCTAGGGGAAAACTAGAGGCATGTAGAGTTCACTCTAAAGTTTTAGAAGTCGATTGCGGTTATTATAGTTGTAATTGTTTAACTTAACTATTTTAGTTAAAATAAGTTTAACTAGTTCTAACTCTTGGATGAGACATAGTGAGAGGTCGATGAATTAAATTAAATTTAATTCACATGTAGTGATCAATCGGATAAGCTGATAATTTTCTATATATAGTTGTTGCATGTCGATTTGAGAAGACCTAGTTGATATTGGAGTTAAGGGGAAGTGTACTATTAGTTGTACAATCATCCAAATTGTAAAGGTGGTGCATGCGATCGGAAGAAGGACTAAAATAAATCATTCCTTAATTAGATAAATTTTCCTTTAAAAAGGAGAATGAAGGCACAAGTTTAATCATTGTTTTGGTGGCTGAGTTGGTGATGCAGAAATATAAAACACGCTGATTTGTGTGTGGAGCTTGTGAGTGAAAGGTGTGCAAGAAAATCTTGTGCACGAGTTGGTGTGCCAAAAGGTGTGCAGAGATAGTGCATAGGTTTCTCTAGAAGCGAAAATAACATTGTATTGTTTCATATTATTGAATTAATGCAATATCTGAGATAGTAGATTTTAGCTAAGAACTCCCAGAGATACATCTTTGTGTTGTGCGATTGAAATTATCTCCCTTGTTCATGTGATTGTGCGATCGTGGTGGTTTCCACAATTTGTAGAATTGATTCGGTATTTTGTTTTAGTAAATTAAAATATCAATTGAATCTATTTATATGTTTATACATAGTATCATAGTAGGAATCACTAGAAGACAAGAACCTAGTTTGTTTTGAACAAATGAATCGAATTTGCATATTCATTCTTTAGGACCAACAACGGATCAAGATGTCTTTCTATGGATTGAGAATAAAATATACCCTTAAGGGTAGTTTCGTCCATAGTATGAAGGAAGGACGGGATGGAGGTAGTGTTGGAGGGCAATTTGAAGGTGCGATCTTGATAGTGGCTTGTAACAACATATGCTCAAAATCTTGATGCATGGAAGAAGAATGTGGAAAAGGCAAGAAGGATTCTATTAGAAGGAGTTCAAGATGATATTATTACCAAAGCTTCCTCCATGTAAAGGAAACTCCATATGATATTTGGAAGTCCTTAACTTATCTATTTTAGAATAACGACAACCATGGGAAGTTTGCCCGAAGTACGAAGCTCGGAAAGATGAGATGGAGGAGGCGAGGCAATACCAAAATACTTGGCCAGTTCACTCCAATGTCGAGATAAGCTTGGAAATGTTGGTGTTACCATTCCCAAGGATGATTTGGTGAGCCTAGAAATTCTAGGCCTTCCCAGAGCTGGCACAACTACCGGGATTTGGTAAAAGGGAGGATAAGTTACTAGAGTACGACGATTATGATCGAATTGGTAGATGAAAAGATAAGGCGAGGCACCGAGATAGAGAAAAAATATTCCAAAGAAAAGAGAATATTTTGCATTAGTTGGAAAAGGAAATAAATCCAAGGAAATAAGTCCCAAGGCAAAGAGGGAAAGAGACTTGTCCAAGATCAAGGGGTTTCATTGTCATGAGTATGGGCACTACACAATCTCACAAAAGGCAAGCAGGAGCATGTAGTTGCGGCAACGAGGTGAAACTCTAGCTTCACGAGTTTGAAGCTTGATTTTACTCTCATTGCATGCATGGCCAAAGCACTATAATGGGATGCATGTGGTATCTCGACGGTACTCGTTCCATATGACGGGAATAGAGATCTCTTCAATGACTTGGAGGAAAAGGACCTCCAACGAACATGGAGTTTGGAGATGATGGGAGGTACTCTTACGACGAGCATGATACAAATTACCTTTCGAGAGGAGTACTGGCTCCCCGCTTAGATTGACGAGATGTTTTGTTTGCTTCACGACTAAAAAAGAATCTTGTTTCCATAGCCGATATTGGAAGGCTAGCGGCTATGATGTGATATTTAGAAAAGGAAAGGTTTTCCTTAGACGTATCACCATGAGACATATGAAACAAATAACTATGTGAGTCAACTTTATGCACTTGAAAATAGCCATGCAAAGCTTTTGAGGAGCAAAGAAAAGGTTAGAGAATTGGTTGTTGAGAGGGAGCATAAATTACCTAAGCATCAGCCCTCAAGAAGCCTCGGAATGTTGTGGACCAGCCAAAATTACGAAGCCGAGAGGGGCCATCTTAGGCATCCACTCGAAAAGACCTCCGGTAGGGAAATTTTGAGTCGGGTGTGAAGGAGAACATGCAACCATGCCTGAAATTGAGAGGTGGGGCAATGTGGAAGTCATAATCCCAAGAGAAGAAATTGATGCGAGTCCATTGAGATGTCTTGTCTCATGGATCATTACCTTGCTAAGGGAGCCCTGTACGAGTGGAAAGATGGATTGGTGAGTCGATTGATGTAGTCGAGATGTCAAAGTGGCATATGGATATTGGAGCAAAATCGAGAGTTGGCTGCAATGCGAGTCAACAACAATGCATATTTTTCAATAGACATTTCATTTTTTAACGACGAAACCGAGGACGGATGCATCATCTTGATTGATTTGGATGTTTTTTTCAGTTTGAGAAGTTGAAGTAAAAAACAAAACTAGAGAAGTGTTGTGTGCATAACATTCAAAGGTACATGATCGGGATAGAGTTGAATTCCTTTCATGTTGAGAGAAGTGTTGAAATTTGGAACAAGAAATATTGAAAATGGCACCTAGGGGCTTGGTTTAATTTACCATGAATTGAATTAGAAGTAAATTGCAATTCCACATCACATGACGGCTTGTAAGTGTCACACTATGACCGAGGAAGACTTAGTTAGCTTAGTCGGTTCGAGTTGGGGTTAAATTGGAGGCATGTATAATTCACTCTCAAGTTTTAGGGGGTCCAGTGCACGAGTTTATTTTGAGTTGTAATTGTTTATCTTAATTATTTGAGTTAAAATCGAGTTTAACTAGTTCTAACTTTTATGGATGGGCTAATTTTGGAAGTCTAGTGATTAAATCCAGATTTTAATTTCATGACAATCAGATAACAGACAGTAAATAAAACAATTTGTGTTCATGCCAGGTTAGAGGAAGGCCACTGGACATTTGGAGTTAAAAGGAAGTGTAATATCAATTTTATAATAATCTAAATTGTACATGTGGTGCATGCAATCGAGAAGAAAGGCCTAAAATAAATAATTCCTTAATTAGAGAAAATTTCCCACATGTTTAATCATTGTTTTGTGAGCATGAGTTAATTTGATACCAAGCGATAGGAAGCACAAGTTTGTGTGTGGATCTTGTGAGAGAAAGGCATTGCAAGAGAATCTTGTGGATAAGTTGGTAGAGTGAGATAGTCGGAGATAGTGCTTTAAGATGTTTTTTTCTCGGAAGGAAATAACATTGTATTGTTTCATATTCTTTACTTAATGAAATATCTGAATAACACGGTTTTTAGTTGAGGCTTTCCCCATATACATATTTGTGTTGTGTGATTCAAATTATTTCTCTTACTTGTTCATGTGATTGTGCGTTATAGCAATTGTTTCCGCAATTCATTAGGGGAATTTCGAGGTCTAAAATCGGCTTGCTAAGGAAATTATAAAATAATAATGGGAAATAATAAAATAATATTTGATTACATCATCAAATTTTAGAGCGAAAAAAAAAAGAAAAAAACTACTTTTCAACTGTAATGTTTTCAACTTATCTTCAAATTTTTTTACTCAAATTTTGAAATGGAGTATCGTTGGATGAAAAATTTATTCTCATCAAGGAGTACCCATGTTACATACTTCAATGGACCTTAATACACAAAAAATGAGAAATACATTGCTGTGGTGGAATCACTTTTTTCATGTATTTCTCATTTTCTTATATGAAAAGGTCCATCAAGTATGCAACATGAAACCTCACTGGTGAAATTAATTTTTCATCCAGCAATCTGCTCGAAAATTGAGTAAAACTTGGGAAATAAGTTGAAAATGCAATTGAAAAAAATAGTTTTATTATTTTAATCTTTTTACTCTTTTACTTAAAAATGGTGAATCATCCCCCATGGTTGACATCATCATCTTGAATCCTATTGGTTCTTATAAATTTCATTTTGGTTGTGCATTTTCTTAGGAGGACCATTTTAGACCTCAAAATTCCCCTAATGTAGACTTGATTCAGTCTTTTGTTCTGTTACATTCTGAATCAATTGAATATATTTAGATATTTCTACACATACAATCAACACAATCCAATGATATACAACATATATGTAGCATAATCCAATTATTCTATCCAATGGATCTATGAACGTGAAAATACATGAATGTAAACATAACATAAGACATATAGAAAAAAACAATGTACTCTTGCTATTAATAGAAATGTAGAGATTTTACAACTAAGTATAGAAGTTGATCTTGGGAATCCCAAGTTAACTTATCCTTCCTTGTCACAAATAACACCTACATGTCACCTAATGCATCAAGATGATGACTCTCTTAGATTCAAGGCAGCAACTTGAGAGCGTGATTAGTCTCCAAAATCCCCCTAATGTTGTAAATGGCAATACATTTATAAGAGATGGAGGTATTTTAGAAATTCTTATCCATTTACAATCTCGGCTTCAAATCCACTTGATAAGGGAAGATGATCCCAAGGGATAAGAATTGAAATATCCAAAGGTAGGATCCAGATAGGATTCAAAGCTCTTATCAGAGTAAATGGTTAAACAACCTCCTAGAAGCTTGGAAGAGGAATCTTCTCGAGATTCTTTTTCATTTTCCGGCATTTATAGAATCAAACTACCCCCACTAAGGGACAACATGTTGTTGATCAACATTGGTGCAAAATGGAGCAACACCGCAGCTAAGTGCGGGTACTGCTTTACCCGGGGTGCGCTAGGCCTTAAAGGCAACGAAATGAAACGGGTAAGCCTAGAAAATCAAGGATTTGGGAGAGTCATACTTAGGGATTTGTGTAGGGATGATGACAAGGTGTTCATGGATGATGATTGATCTAGTTTGTAGGCCTATTAGTGAGATGCGACAAAATCGCCTATAACACATGGAAACATGCACTTATAGAGGGATTCCCTTGTTGATAAATTGCCCCCTCGGATGACCTCACAATCTCATGTCGGTTAAGGGCCCTATTTCTACATGTTATCATGAAATTATTAATATAAATGCAATCTAATACGAACTAATTAATATAAACAATTATACATAATTTAACCAATAGAGTCAAAATTTTCGTATATATATGTGTGCCTAGTTTGTGTCACGTGGGTTATTGCACCCTCCAAGTGTCATCGTTACTACGACACATAAATGCATATGAAAAAGTTGGTCAATAGGATAAATCATGAGAAATGAATAATCATATAAAGGAATTGGTGGCTCATAAGGTAATTTGGCCCCTACTAACCTCTCCATGCAGTGCAGCACGTGCCTTGACCAATGACGTTTGCATCCTATTTTAAATGGTATCTAGAGTCTCAACTCTGAACTACGCCAGGCTCTCGAGCTGTGTGCAACACCATGCTCTAACATGGTAGCGGCAATAATCTCCTAAGTGGTGGTACATGCCCGAGGTCCTACGAGCCCCTTCGCGATCATTAGTACATCCTAAGTAACTCCATAATGAAAATGAGATCTAGTATCTGATCTAATCTAACCTCTATGTAACACGAACATGTTGCATATATATGCTTGGAAAATAAGAGCCTGGTCATGGTAGGGAAACTAGCCTAAGCTCCATTGAATCGATCATACACAAAATGGGTTGCATAAACATTCTTAAAATATTTGAATAGAATCAAACCTTTATATCTAACGGAGAGAGATATAGAGAGGGGATGTCAAAAAACTCTCCACGAACATCAATGTTCTTGGTGGCGTATTTCACCATAAGTATGTGGGCCTCCTAACCTCATGCTTCTTCAATCCTACGTATGGAATGTAGGGGTGGCTTTATGGAGTCGGACCTTCGGTATGTCTCTTGTCGAACTATTGATGCTTTCCAACATCAAAGACTAACTAAGTCTTATGGAGTGAACCTTGAGGTTGTCTCCATCACAAGTGTGATCCACGTATCTTGAGTCGTAACATCACCAATGTGATACTAGTTGTAGCATCGTCCCATAGAGGATCGACAACGTAATTATGATCCTCAAATTTGCCTCGTTGAGGGTACGCAAATCAAAAGCATAATTTAACATATATATTTAACAAACTAGAAGCATAATAACATATACGGTAAATTCAAACACATCGATTGAAGACGATTTAAAAATTAAAGACAATTTGAAGAAAGTTCAAAAGAGGATTTAAAAATGCAGAGAAATTACACGAAACAAGTGAAGAAGGTCCATTATTGGTAGCATGATCATCGAGCGAGACAAAAACCTTGCCTCGACACTCCCAGCGGCATCGGAAGGGAAAGATCTATGAGTGGAACATGTACTCTAGGTGGGGTAAATGATCTATCACGAGCCCAACCATGTATAGCATATCCCCACACTTTGGTGTCTGTGGTTGGGGTGTATAGAAGATGCATGTTGCATGTTATATATAATACATATAAACTAATCGAAAAAAAATGTTGACTAAACTATTACATATAATACAAAGCTGACTCTGAATAATAAATATAAGTTAAGCCAAGAAAAGAATGTTGACAAGAAAACCATTTCTAAACTCAAGTAGAATAATCTATCTGAAGTCCTAAACTTTAGAGTCCATTTTTTGAAAAATTATCAACCAAAGTATTGAGTTCCATGTAAATACAATTAAAAGAAGTGATGGAAATCTACCTTTGCACTTTTTCCCATTTCTAAATATTGCATTTTATTCGAAAGACATAAATATGTAAATATATATGTAAAATTTGAAATAAACATATTTGAAAAACTAATAAAATTTCATTCCAACCAATACTCCATTGAACTTTAAATTATTATAATGTTTGGGTGACACATGACATGTAGTAGGTTCAAGCACATGAAGACAATGTTTCTTGTACAACACACTACATAATAAAACAATATGGTACAAATTAGAAAATAGTCAAAATAGTTTTATTCACTTTAAATGCACCTTTCATGGTGGATTTAATGTATCTATCAATGATGAACTCTTGAAACTTGAACATATATATATATATATATATATATATATATATATATATGGTTAAATGTCATGTGTGTGTATATATATATATACACACACATGACTTGTGCTCATATATATATATATATATATATATATATATATATATATATATATAATTACATGGTTAAATGTCATGTGTGTTATGTTTTAAATAGTTATATTATGTTATACATAATTTATAGTTATTTATAGCCATGTTAGTTATACATACATATATATATATATATATATATATATATATATATATAAAACATGGCTATAAATAACTATAAATTATGTATATATATATACTTTATATACGTTAAATAATTTTATATTTGTGTTAAATAGTTATACAACTATGTTATATTACAAAAAATATACATAGAACTATAATATATAATTATGTGATGTTATAACTAAATAATAGTTAAATATATATAGTTATATTTATAATTATATAGTTATGAATTATATTTAATAGTTATATTTACATGCTAGGTTATATCTATATATATATATATATATATTAGGTTAAATGGTTATAGAACCATGTCATGTTATAAATAATATATATACAATTATAATATATAGTTATGTTATGAATAATATTTATATTTATATTTGCATGTTTTATGTGTGTGTGTGTTATAAATAATTATAAAATTATATTATGTTATATTTTATATATAAAATTGTAATATATAAATATGTAATGTTATAGTTAAATGTAGTTATATTATATTATAATTATATATATTAGATTATGTTATAGTAAAATATTATATATATAATTAAATTAAATTTTGTTATATATATATATATATAATTTTAAAACTAATCGTACTATATATATATATATTAACCACCATCATCATAAATCGTCATCATTATCATATATAAATTAATTTAAATTTAAAAAATATATAAAATAAAATAAAATTTGTTATTACATATATAAAAGGTTAGCCATGAGGAACCATATTCATTATGTTAATCTCAAGTTCCTAATTTATTTATCTATTGGGTATAGTTTAGTTGTTTTCTATTCTTGAGTTTTTTTGGTATAATTTTGGTCAAATTTATTAGGAATTTAAATGTATTTTAAATAGTAAAAAAAAAATTGAAATTTTATTTCACTAAATTTCAACTAAAAACTTTAATACATAAAATAATTAGAAAATAACATTTTTACCATTCAAAATCAGAAAATATTCATAATAAACATGCTACCAAATTGCAAATGAGAAAAAATTTAAAACCTCAATTATAGTTCTTTTGGTTTTTGAAGCATTTTTTTGGTGGTTTCCTAGGTTGTTTTTGTGGTTTTCTAGGGATGTTTTTGTGGTTTTCTAAGTTGTTTTTAATTGTTTCGAAGGTTTTGTGGTTTTCATGGTTTTTGTATGTTAATTTTGTTTTTCAAATTAATTTATTTAATTTTGCAAGAAAAAAATAAATAAATAAGAAATAAAGGATAGGAAACCTACCTTGGCAGACATACGCTTGTGTTGGTGGAGTTGGTTGGTTTGCTCCATGGTCCAATCGCTCAGTCGAACTCTAATACCTCAAAGAGTGCTTGTGTATCCCATAGTATGTGCAAATGACGCATGCAGAGTGCGACCACATGTTTTAATAGAAAATAACAGATCAATCAAACTATTTTTAAGGCTTTTTTAAAGGAACTCGAGGAACTCATCAAACGTTTAAAATTCTAGATTGAGCCATTTTTTTTCACCTAAACCCTCCTCCCTTACCAAAACGTATAACCTATCTCCATGTTTTTACCTGACTACACACTTGAAATAGACCAAATCAAAATTATTTAAGATTATTTTCTCTTCCAAACAACTACACACTTAAATTAACTCCCAAATATGATCTTAATCTACAATTTTTTTATTTTTGAACAAGAATTAGTTAAAATTGTTTTCTTTATATGAATGGTAGGGATTTATGTGTAGTTGGCAATGGAAGAGATTTATGTGGAAGAGTTGTTTATGATTATTCAATGATTTATTAACAAGCTTAGATTCATCTTCACTTTGGATCTATCGGAATTCCAAGAGAGATTAAATTCCTACATATGCAAACTTCATTTTTTAGTGCAAAACTTAAGGAAATGTTTGCACCTCGGAAAGATATGATCCCTCTCGGAGTTTGAAAAATCTGGGATTAAGATGGGTCTAAATGATTTAATTTCTATAAAATAAAATGTAAAATTAAATTGATATAATTTTCATCTTTAAATATATAATATAGAAAAAAATGTGTATGGTAATTTTTAAAAGATTATTCATCGAAACACAAAACAATAATTATAAATTTCGATTTTTCACCATGCACCAAAAGCATATTTACCTAAACACTTTCCCGCTTTAAATAGGCTATATTCTACATAAATAAAAAACAACAAAAATAAATAAAAATTCAAAAAAATAAAATAATACAAATTCTTATAAATTCAAAAGTAATATATAACATTACATATGGTAGAATTTTTATTTTTATTATTTTAATTTAATTGAGTCAATATAATATTACATAATACATTACATAATATTTCACAATATTACCATTATACTCGGTTATAGAGTTTTTTGATACAATTTTAAAAAAAAAAATCTATTAATTATAAATTAATAATTTTTAAATTAATATTAATTTTCATATATTTTTATTTTATTTAGTGTGAGTAAGTATTTAATATTGTTTCAATTAATTATAAAATTAATATGAATTTTAATATAATTTTATTTTATTTAGTGTAGAATAAATATTTAATATTGTTTTTTATATAGAAATGATATAGATGTATGTGCTTCTAATTTAAAAAATTTAATAATTTATTATTTATAAAACTGACCATTTTTTAAATTAACAAAAAATTAAAATTTATTAATAATATATATAGTATATGTGGAATATAAAAATTTATAAAATTATGATGTATATATTCAATGTCTTTAATATAAAAGTATGCAATTTCTATATTGTAACTTTGTTTCTAGTGGTTATAATGAAGCACACAGTATATTCGTGGTGCGACTTAACCACTAAAGCATACGGTATATTCGTGGTGTGACTTATTAGATGGAAATAAATAAAAACTCAATATAAAGATCAAATTATATATAATATTAATTTAAATTTTATTATATTAAAATAAGAAAAATAAAATATACATTGTTTTCTGGAATAATCACATTATTAAGATTTAGTTGAAGTTTTCAATAAACTAATGTGATTTATCCTCAAGGAAAAGGTGAAAAATAATTATTAGATGCATCATTGTCAGGGTGTTGAAAATTAACCATTTAAAATTAGTTGTTAATGAATTAGTTAATTAATTATTTTAAAAATTACTAACTAATACATTTTTAATTAATATTATAATTATTAAAGATTATTATCAAAAGGAGGAAAGAGAATATAAAATCTTTAATTTAATAATAAATTTTATTCTATTTTTAATATTTTAATAAGATTATTAATAAATATTATTTATGTTATTCAATTCATATAATATATAGAAAATATGTAATATAATTATATATAGGAAATATATAATATAATTAAAAGATAATACATAGGAGAATAAATAAGATAAAAACAAGGAAAGAATAGAGAAAAGATCCATAAATAAAAAGGGGGTTAAAGGAAAAAATCAAATACCAGGAAGAAAAAAAGGAAGAAAGAGGAAATAAAACCCTAAAAATAAAAATATCAACGATGCAAAGACTTAGCTAAAGGGGAAATCATCTAGAGAGAGGCGGAGTCAAACTTTTACTCAATTTCCAACCATCATCCCTATTGAGATTATTAGCATGTCTTCCGATCTCAATGGCCTCCACAGGCTTCCTATGATGGTAGTGATCAACCTTAGCAATGACTTTCGATCTTCAATGCAAACATGGTGACACAATTTTTTCGCGTGTTCGGCAAGAGTTGATGTGCACGATCGATTGTGTTTAATGTCTGTGCATGCTCTTGGATTCTCTGTCTAATGGAATGGCCGTTTCACTAATATAGGGAATGCTACAGAGAACAAGGAACCATGTAAACCCCTTTCATGTCCTTTGGATCGATGGGGTCCTTGACAAATCCAAGAGAGTTTCTAGTATATAGGGGCTTGAAGGAAGAGGAGACATTATTCCTTCTAAGGTCATGGGAAATTTTGTCCGTGGTCCCTTGGATGAGATGGGAGATGAACTTTGGATAAAAAGGATCATCATGAGAAGATTTGCCTTGCAATACTTTATAGGCTTTTTTGAAAGGCCTTAAGGCCTTAAGACTTACGATACCCATTGTTTTTCAAAGCTTCATGAAGATGGGTCTTCTACGACTCCAAATGGCTATCATCGAGAGATTCTTAGAGCACGGGTAGCAAGAGTGCAAAGAACACCAAAATTTTGAGCGGAAAATGATGAGAACCGGCATGAATATATTGTTCCATGTGATTTTTGTGCCAAAATTTAGTGAGAAATGGAACCATCATTATTTCTAGAGAGAAGGATATTTAAGAAGGGCATACAACTATCCACCTCCACTTCCATCGTGAATTTGATGGATTACGACGGGAATTCGGGTGCCCTAGGAAACAGAGATCTATCTTATGACCATGCAGCCAAATGACACAAGTGTCATCCATGAACCTCTTCCACTTCTTAAGGAGAAATTGAGCGGAAGCTAAGGCCTTCATTTTCAAAGCCTCATAAATAAGTTAGCTATTATAGGGGAGAGAGGGGATCCCATAGAAACCTCACAAGTTTCTCCTCAAGGCATTCACCTTGAGGAAATTGAAGAAAGTCGAGGTGAGGCGAGGCCAACTAATTTAGAAGTGTCTTGTTTCAGAGATCATTTAATGACCTTATTGGCTTCTGGATGGGGATTTGGTAAATAAGGAAACAACATCAAAGCTAACCAATAATTCCCGAGTTCAATTTGATGTCCCTACATTCACGATAAAGGAAAATTT
The DNA here is from genome assembly GCA_034641835.2 of Pinus albicaulis. Classification (NCBI taxonomy): domain Eukaryota; kingdom Viridiplantae; phylum Streptophyta; class Pinopsida; order Pinales; family Pinaceae; genus Pinus; species Pinus albicaulis. The sequence goes on along the minus strand of JAXQQM020068819.1, from coordinate 57,829 downwards.
GATCCTTAACATAGGATTTGGTGAGACCCACAAAGGGGTTTAGCTTTCCGGCTAAGAATTTAGCAAGATGATAAGATGGACCACATTGTGTTAACAATAGGTCTTAATGGGGCCCTGGGTTTATGAATCTTCGGAAGGCCATAAATCCTCGGGGTGAGGAATTTCTCTCAATAAGCTTTATATAGGGAGGATTAAGGGAGGTATCAGACTTAATGGTAAGGGAAATATAAAATATATTTAAGGGGACTCTTTTTAAGTTTAAGTAACTTCCACTAATAATAATAATAATAACAACAACAACAACAGCAATTAGCATTGATAATTGTCTTCTATGAAAAATGTAATTAACCTTTCTAGTTCAAATTTTGATTCTTTGGATTTTTAAATTACCTTAATAGGAAACAAATTTCGCCTGCCCCAAATAAGATTCCATTGATGACATTATATGTAACATTGAATATGGCATTAAGGATCTTCCGAATAATGTGAAGGAACTATTACGAGTTACTCCATTGTTATTAGGAGGGCTAAGCCTCTCAAAAGAAACTTGAGCAAGCTTGGGGGTTCTTTCCCTTAAAACCTAAGGGACAACCACAACATTGTCATCCTTAAGGTGATAAGGGTGGTGTCATTGTCATTATGGATAAATCTAACTATGTCGGCAAAATGATTGACCATCTTTCAATAGTGGAAATTACGCCAAACTTAAAAAGAATCCCATGAAATTTGTTTCTAGGAGATTTCCCTTACCATTAAGTCCAATCCCTAGGATTTATGGCCTTAGAGAAGATTCATAAACATGGGGCCCCATTAAGACCTATTGTTAACACAATAGGTGGTCCTCTTCTCTTCTTGCTAAATTCTTAGTCATGACTTAAACCCCTTGTGGGTCTCACGGGCTCGATGTTGAGACTCGACTTCCTTTATCGGAGAATGAGGCACATCGGGTTGTAACCTGGGGAATTATTAAAGATTTGACGTTGTTTCCTTATTTAGAAAAATCACCATCCCGAAGCCATTGATGTCATTAAACGGATCTATGACCAAGACACTTATAAATTAGTTGGCCTCTACCTCACCTCGAATTTCTTCGAGTTTCCAAGGTGAGTTCTATGAGAAAAACTGTGGGTTTTCTATGGGTTCCCCCTCTCTCCCCTATAGTCGTTAACTTATTTTATAGAGGATTTTGAAATGAAGGCCTTAGCCTCAACTCCAATTTCTCCCTAGGAAGTGTAAGAGATTCATGGATGACACTTGTGTCATTTGGCCCCATGGTGAGGAATTTAGATCTATTTCTAGGGCACCTCAATTCCTTGTCGAGACTCCATCAAATTCATGATGGAAGCGAGTGGATGGTTGTACACCCTTCTTAAATATCCTTCTCTCTAGAAATAATTATGAATCCATTTCTCACGAGTTTTTACGTAATAAAAATCACACGAACAGTATCTTCATTCTTGTTCTCATCATTTTCTGCTAAAAATTTGGTGTTGTTTGCACTCTTGCTAGCTGTGCTCTAGAATCTCACATTGACAACCCCAGGTCGAGAGAAGACCATCTTCTTGAATTTTTGAAATAATGGGTATAGTAGATCTCAATGCCTTAAGGCCTTTCAAAAAGATTATAAAGGATTAAAATTAAAATCTTCTCGGGATGATCCTTTATCCAAAGTTCATCTCTCATTCATCGAGGAACACGAATAAAATTTCATGTCCTTAGAAGGAGTAATGTCTCCTCTTCCTTCAAGCCTACGTATACTTTAGTAGAAACTCTCTCGAATCTGTCGAGGACCCCATCGACCCAAAGGACATGAAGGGGTTTACATGGTTCCTTGTTCTGTGGCACTCCGTAAATTAATGAAACAAGTCCTCATTTCCACTAGATAGAGACTCCAGAAGGGATGCGAGCGGACACTATACACAATCGATCGTGCACATTATCTCTTCTTTGAACATACGGGAAAATCATGTCACCACTCGTGAAGACTCCAAATTCGTTGCTAAGGTTGATCACTACCATCATAGGAAGCTTAGGAGGCCATTGACGTTGAAAGACATGCTAAGAATCTCAATGGGGATGATGGTTGGAAATTGAGCAAAATTTGGACTCCATCTCTCTAGATGATTTCCCCTTGAGCTAGGTCTCTTTTATTGTTGGTCTTTTTATTTTTGGGTTTTATTCCCTTCTTTTTTCCTTTTTCTTCCCTGGTCTTTGATTATTTTCCTTTAACTCCCTTTTTATTTATGGATCTTTTCTTTATTCTTTCCCTTGTTTTTATCTTATTTATTCTTCTATTTATTATCTTTTATTTATATTATATATTTCCTATGTATAATAATATTACATATTTTCTATATATTGTATTAATTGAATAATATAAATAGTATTTATTAATAAACTTCATATATATATATATATATATATATATATATATATATATATATATATATATATATATATATATATATATCATTAGATAAGATTTTCTGTTTCTCCCCCTTTTAATAATAATATTTAATCATTTATTATAATATTAATTAAAAAATGTATTAATTAATAATTTTTAAAATAACTAATTAACTAATTCTGTGACTGGACTAAATGACCTTCTTTTAAATGGATAATTTTCAGGCTAATTACGGGCAATGATGCATCCACACTATTTATTCAATAATATCCATGGACTTTTTCACATTGTCTGAGGATGAACCACATTATTTGGTTCAAAACATCGACTAAATCCTAATGATGTGATTAATTTGCAAGACATTTATCTACTTTATGGATCTTAAAAGTCTTGATTAACAATATACATTTTTTAGGTGATATATGTGATTTTATTGTATATTTTTGTTATTGTCTTTAAAACTTACGACTTTCACGTCGGTTTTCGGCATCGCCTTTAAAAATCCCTATAAACATTGATGAACTTACAGCACGAATATCAGCGAAAGAAATTTGGCAGTTAGAAGGGGTAGTCTATAATCGATTTTCGGAATTGACGTGACATCTTTGTGGATGTTAATATATACATGCCTTCATCCTTTTCAAAATTTCCAAAGTTCTGAGTGGCTAGAGCACCTTGAATTTTTTTCCATATAATCATGTCATCTTAGCTCCTTGATACTTCCATTTAGATTAGTGCATAGTAACATAATTGTCAAAATTCTTTGAAGACCTGCAAAATCCCACCCATTAATTATTCATATGTTTTAACGGTTCTCAAATAACCATATTTATATTCTCTACACACCTCGATCCCACATAATTGTGGTGAAGTTAGAGTTCATAAATACAGAAATAATCAACCCATTTGATCGTGGCATTTCACTTTATGGGAGAAACGTCGTGAAGGAAGTGAGGCGTTGTTGTGCTCCATAAATTTCCTTGATTTTGCTACTTCCAACCGATCGAAGCGAAGATTGTCTCCTTCAACAAACCACAAAAAAGAGATTCCACATCATTCCATAGCGAAATCTTCCTATAATATCCCATTACCATCACCATAGTAAAACATATATATATATATATATATATATATATATATATATATATATATATAAGAGATACAGTATCACAAATAAAATTGTGTTTTTTGATTGATAGGGTCATTAGCATAGGTTACATTTGTCTCATAAATTTGGTTCATGAAATTGATGAAAACTCATGAATTGGTCATCATCACAAGTCTAGAATAGTCCATTGGTCATGTCATCGAGTCAAATCTATAAAAATCTGCAAGGAGTCTACATTCATTGGTTTAAATTTAGGTAGTGGCCACACATGCGACACGATTTTGCGGTAGATATAATTGCAAGCCGAGGTTGTTTTCCACTATGGACTCACACGACCGATTAAATAGCGAATACGCAAGGTTATAGTGAATCATGTTTTTACGCAATAAAGGGAATTATGAGATGTCTAGTTTTTTAGAGGTTTGGTTAGAATAGCAGGAAAGTCACATGATCGGTTATTAGAGTCATCCAAACATGTGTATCTATAGTGGCATTCGGCATTACACTTCACTCACTCCATTTGTCATTATCCATCATATATTCGAATTTCACCTTTTAAATTCACCTCCAAAGCTACTCTTTGTCATCCTTCCTTCGACCTTTACATACATCTGTTGATTGTGATCCTTAGAAATTCCAACTTCATTGCAAAACTGCTTGTTGTTCAATTTATCTCTCTTTTCTGCGGGTGTCACAACATCAGAAAGGCACCGTAGTATTAAGGAAGATGGCCATGAAAAGAAAACAAATGAGGCTCTGTGTGTAAAGATCTGACCCATGGACCTCAAGTTACTTGTGAAGACCACAGTTTCATAAGCTTTCGAAATGTTGGATGCATGAAAATTTTCCAAAAATTAAAAGGTTTTCATGCTTATGTCTCAAAAGATTGCTTGATTAATTTCGTAGGTACATCTTCAAAGGTAGAGTGCTGGATTTTGTAGTGTCACACAATGACGATTTCTCAAGCCACGGAGATATAGAGGATGGGTGAAGAGTGGTTCAAAACCCTTTAAGTTTAAGATGTAGAGTTGATGAATTTATAAAACCTGGGCATTGGAGAAAACATGACATTTGAAATCCCCAAGGAGAGATACATGAAAGAGAAATACTCCAAATTCTTGCTAGTAATCCAAAAATACTTCACTTGTGGGGAGGTTCCATATGGTCTATTAGTACAATTTCGGGCTCTTGTTGCACTAACTGGTAGCAGTCTACAGATCTCCATTTTTCTTGTTTAGGAGCCTAGGTAAGATGTCGGATAGGGTTCATGCTAGGCCCGGAAAGTAGTAGGACCTCAATTTTTCCATCATGGGCTGATCAAACTTCGGGTGTTGGAGGAGTTGAAAAAACTAAACGAGAGGCTTGGGCCATCTTTCTGCTTCTCGGTGGTTATGAGGTAGATTCATTAACACCCAAGAAAACTCTCCGTCAAAAGCCACTCCTTCAAGCAGAGTGACAAACCTGTCGTGCCGAAACGGGGGTGTGAATGAGGAGGAGATGGAGCCCATTATAGAGCCCATGGATATTTAAGTAGAGGCTGCACAAAGAACATAAATTCCACCGCCTACACCTACAAGTAGCAAACAAAGCATCGGCAAGAAAAGCCATGGAAGGATAATCGAAGCCAAACGATTGGGAAAGTCAACCTTGAAGTTATTCTTCAATCCATAGACATTGAGGAGACTCTAGTGGTCGGATACGAATATGTTAAAGGAAATAAGAAAGAAAAATAAAGGTATAAGCGCTCAAAAGGTTGATTTTTTCGGGGGAATATGCGGGGTTTATATTTCAGCCAAGAAAACCACTCCACCGAACGCAACTTGCCAAAGGTCATGGCAAAATAAAAGAATGAGAGATTCTTGAAAAGGCAAGAAATATATCACGGAAGGATATCATTGATTTGTCTCCCGCAAAATAGGAGATCATTATGCATAGGAAGGGTAAAGAGAAAATGGTTGAGAAAATTTGAAATCCTGAAATGTTAAAGAGACAACTAAGAGAAGCTAGAGAGGAGGTTATTGAGACCAAATTGGAATTTCGGGAATCCAATGTAGATAGGAAGTTGTTGGGATATTTCAAAGAAAAGGTGAATGAGAAACTAAATTAATATGATGAGTCATTGACCAATGCTAAGCTGCTTAAAGGACACTTCCTCTACGAAGGGTAATGAAGCACACAAGAAAGAGAAATATATGGGTGGTAAAAGAAAAAGAAACTCAAAGCCAATTCAAGAGCTAGAAGAGAAAAAACGGAGATGATACAACCCAGTTAAAGAAGAAAGGTCTTAAAATCATGGTCATAAATGAACTTGAAGAGATTCAACCTCTATTCACCGAAAGGTCGCTTCTAAAGCTTGAAAAATGGACAAACCTACTTTTGAAATTTTTGCATCATTCGGAATAAACATTTGCGGAATCCATAGAAAAATTTTGAAGAAGAAAGGAAAATTTTTGAGTTTACGACGATTAGGCAAGTTTGTAGAGAATCCTGGGCTTGAAGCTGATTTCGCTACGAACTTGTTGTAGATGTCTTTTTTGTTTAAAATCCGAGATGGTCAAAATCAAGGCGGGTAAGAAATTGTAGATCTTTTGACTTAACAAAACGGAGTTCCCGAATCGGCAAAGAGAGCTAACATGTGTCGAAGATAGGTGAAATCAATTTTCTACAAACTTTCGCTACAAACTTGCCTTAACTCCCTTGTTTCTGCCAGCATGCAAGTTTTTGTAGCAATTTCGAGTGTTGATGGTCTGGAGGTAATCCATCTACGTGGAAAGTTAAAGTATCGAAAAGGGAATATTTTGTTAGGTATGGTCTTAGACAAGGTTGTTGAGTGCACCATCTCATCATGAAGACAATCATCATTTATCATGACACCACCTCCTTAAAAGTAGAAAGATGACTATCCTAACTTGGTGGGGGAAGTTATGTTTTGATCATGGTAGTGCCACCTCGGCCACATGACTATATTCGATATAAATATGCGGTCTTTCGGTTGGTTGATGTAATAAATAGGTTGTAGAGTCCTAGTAGGTCTCTAAGTCCTAAAGTTAGTAGGCATTGAATTTTATTTCCATGTAATTTTCTTATTGTTAAGATAGGTGTCAACAAAGGAACTCGATGATCAAGCCATGTAGGCGGATCCAATGTAAAGATCTGAAGCCTATTAATAAGGAGAATTTCGAAAGAATAGAGGTTGAATTATATTGAGGTACATTACTACTATTGTAAACATTTTCTGATGGTAATATACGGTGGTTGTTGTATTTTTCTTCACACGAGATTCATCTAATGTTTTCATGAGCACTTGTCACATGTATCTTGTTATTTTTGCAAGTTTAGTACTTTGATGTTTGATTACTTAGAATTCATGTACATCATGCTCTAACTTCCCTTGAAGGATTAGATGTTGTGTATACGTATTGTATTTCCTTTTCATAAAAACATCTATATGCCTCGGCTTCCACCAAAACCATGTCACTAAGTTTCTTAGCTCCATAAACCCAATGGTAGTGAATTCTATACATCTTTTGGTACAGAAACATACCTTAAACACTTTTTCGAGTTAGCCATCCTTGAGCTTATTTACATAATATTATCAATGGCTTTGAGAGAGCCCTCTCGGGGGTGAAAAACAATTTTCAACTAGAATTTAGTGGGCTTGACATACGGCGCAACTTAGTGATAAAAATACCTATCATAAACTAATGAGTGCCTTAAATACGGGTTCTATGTGTAAACAATAAGGCGACTTATAGTTTTTAATATTGAAACTAATATGGTACCGTCTTTATGACCCTAACTGCGGCAATTCAAGCTATAGCTTTGGCTTGTTTGTCCCTCTATTATTACGAGCATGTAGGAGTTAATTTATTCTTATTGAATTAAATTGGGTCTTTAATACTTGATTGATCCATAGTCTGGATTCTTCTCGACACTCTCGTGAAACAATGCTTGTCTTCCATCAATATTTTTAATCTACGCCTTGAGGTCCTTTGGGATCTATTCCAAATCAACGACAAATTAGTAACTCAGGATCTACGGTGAAAATGCGAGGGCATAATTTTCGACTAATCACCCTCTACGACCTACTCCTTGGCACATTCAGACAACTGTTCCTCCTTGACTACGGTCGACTTTGCAACAAAGTTTTTATAGTGTTGCAACAACTATTTCTCGGCCATTTATTGTATACAAGCTTCCGAGACGAATTTGGATTGACGGACTCTTGCCAAAAAAAAAAAAAATCCTTAAGAGGTTTACTTTCTAATTTAATTTGTGATTGTATTCTTAGGGTCGAAATTCCCTCTATTTGAGTTTTCTTTTTAATTTGACCTTCGAAAAACATATTGGGGTATTCATTTTTCATTACAGTGGTATGCTACTCCAAGTCTCCTCAACCATGGCATGAAGTTTGCGGCCTCCTTTGAAAGTCCGACAAGTTAGCAGCCTCGTCAGTCACAACGACCCCTTGAACATGTGAGTTATTGACCCTAGTTATGTCCAAAATCTCTTTGTTTCGAGTTCAAGGTTAGGCCTCTGGTTTGTTGAGTTTAGTCGGGTTTCCGTCTTGCGGGTGAGCCAAAGCATGATCAGCTCCCTTTATCAACACGCGAGCCACAGCCGGTATGACCAAATTTCAAGTTGTAGGGTTTTTAAAATTATTTTCTTGTCTTGATATGCTTTCAGAACCTTGGCTAAGCGTGGCGTCTAAATGAGTTGGTTGAATGTTAACTTCAAAAGGTTTTTATCCTCACCAATGTTTACAATTCTTGAATGTGATATTAATCTCGAGACCTTAAATTAGATTTACTATTTTTCTTTGGCTATGTTTTACCTAGACATATATATATATATATATATATATATATATATATATATATATATATATTCGGTCTCCTTGATTTGTGAGAGAACTCTTCCCACAACGGGATAGTTATGAAGTTTAAATTCCGGTTTATGTTAATACTACAAGAGGTTGCTATCTTGCCATACATGTACTCTATTTTCATTGTGATTATTTGATATTTATTGGCGATGGTTTAGTTGTATTTAAGTTGCAAATATAATGTTATAGAAAGCAGTTTCCTCAACACATTCTACGAACGGACCCTCGGCTTCTTATAGAACAACCAGGGATTTAAAGAAACTTAACCATTAATACTTATTTATTTCAAGTTATTTAGTAAATTCACGGTTATATTCAGTATTACCATAAAACTTCCATGGCATGTTAGGCTATTTGTTTTGTCGACCCTTTTTATGGACATACTCCTATACTTAATTATTTCTTGCCTTATTTTATGAATATGGCGATTCATGTTATATTATTCTCATAAATCAAATATTTTGATTTATCACTTACAATGCATGTATTCATAATATTTATTTGATGACATGTACTTCTCTAGCTAAAAGAGAAATATTGAACTACTCTATAGTATATAGCATTTCTTTACGCTTACAATTGTTCTTACCAAAAGAATAATAACACTGAACATAGTCTTATTAACCAATAATTTAACCTTTCATTATTTCTCTTTCTTGTACTACATTAATACAAGATAAAATTTGTTATCTTTGCTAAAATCCAAATACTTAAATCACCTGCAAATCTAGAATGTCGAGTTACGGAGTTCTTGGAAACTTAGGATCTGCACCCAACTTTGCGAGTACCATAACTACACCCTGGTACTCCCCAGAAAATATCACACTCGGGGAGGTAAATAGCTATGTACGATAAGACCACTGGTCACTACCGAAGCTAAAATCTCCGGACTTGATTTAATCTCAGCGACCTATACGGCGAGATTTTATTATACACATTTCCCCACTGGCCACCTATTCCGAGTGTATTTCTCCACTGACTCAATCCTCTTCCGGCCTCGGGCTCTCTCAACCCTTTTGGACTTTTCATTTTCCTTGATTTCTAAGATTATTTGCCTAACTTCAACAACCATTTCCCTAACTAACTTGAGTGTGATATTTTCTTCGTGTATCCTAATTTTCCGTAACTTGCAATTGGTTTTCTTTTCATAAAATTGTAAGTAGTATTCACCATATCATATCCATAATTATTTAATTAAGTATTTTACTTTTCTTTATACTATTTACTACGGTAAAAGTAAAACGGACACCAAGGTTACCCAATTTCCTGGGGACATTATATATCCTCCCCCTTGAGAATAACACGAATCCCTCAGTGTTTCCTTGCATCCAAGACATACACGGATACATTTCCTTCATGACTTGTTCATCTTGGAGTATATATATTATTTCCTATCAATATCCAATATCATTACCGGCACATTTTTCTAATGTATTATGTGTCTAGGATCATTTATATATATTTTTTAATAGTGAGACATGAAACACGTTGTGCACACGTATATGGGCAGGTAGAGCCAATTGGTAGGCCACTAGACGTATGGGCATTGATTTGGAAGGGGCCATGGGAATGAGGGCTAATTTAGAATTACCTCCCCACCTCAAGGTGCTTTTTTTGGGTTTTCCACTCCTACATACACATGGTCCCCTACTTGATTCATGATAGGATCTTGATTTGGATGGCATAGTTCTTTTGACGGTCTTGAGAAAATTTTAAATTAGCTCTAACCTTTTTCAATGTAGTCTCCACTCCTTGAGAATTTTGGTCCCGAAGCATCCACTTATCTTTTTGAGCTATTCCGATTAATTGGTGTTCTACATTTTCTCCCATACAATACCTCCAAATGGGCTCATCTTTAATGATGCATGATATCCATTATTATAAGATAATTCTACTAAATGTATATATACTTTCCATTTTGTAGAGTGTTGCATTACGTACATCGAATCAATATTCCAACACTTGGTTTTACTTGTTAAAGTTTTCCCATATGTTTGTGGACGGTAGTGATGCGGCTACCGCAGTGCCCATACCGGTGAACAAGGCTATCAGGCGGAGGTGAACTTAACATCTCTATCAAAAATAACCATTTTGGGAATCCATGCAATCTAAAAATTATTTCATGAAAATGTCGGCTATTTGTATCGCCTTATAGGTTGATTGAACTAGTATAAAGCAAGCCTAATTTACTCGGCTTGTCTACCGCCACCGGTATGGAGTCATTCTACCTTTTTTTTTATTTTGGTATCCCAATAATAAAGTCTAGGATTGTAGTTCCTGCTTCCATTCGGGAATGGGTAAATGATGAAGTAGGTTGGTTGGAGTCTTGGTGATCGACCTTTACTTGCTAACATTCTAGGCATCGTGCAAATGCAGGTTGTTTAATACCTTTCATTCCGAGGCCAGAAATAATATTTTCTTAAATTTGTCAATTTTGATATCCCGGATGTCTGACATATGGAGCTCTATGATATTCATCCAAAATAAATCTTTTAATAACTTGTTGATTTGATGCATTAGATATGCTCCCCGGTATGTTAACATGTTATCCTTGTTAACATTATAGCCTAGTTTTCTTTCATAATTGTCTTCTTTGTTATTGCTTGTTGCCACATAAAATGGTATTATGGATCCTTAATTTCCGCCTCCTTGATATGATATGAGTAATCAATTTTATCTTGCGAGATAAATTTCATAAGCACGGTTCAGTGTTCTACTTAAAGCATCTCGCCCATGATTCTCTTTACCTTTTTAGGTATTTAATGTCAAAATCAAATTTTCTTAAAATGCGGGTCCACCGTGCTTGGAGAGCATTCAAGTTTAGGCCCGATGGAAGAAGTTGGTTAAGGCGATACGATCGATCATGAGCGAAAACTTCTTCCCCAACTTGAGTGAGTAGCACCAAACCTTCAAAGCATGGATTACCCGGTAAGCTCCAAATCATAGGCTAAATATCGCGCTCATTATCCTTCAACTTTCAAGATTCATACGCCATTACTCAACCCTCATGCATTACCACGCCTCTACCCCGAGTTTGACATACATGCGTACAAACCAAAAATATTTATTTTAGTCTGTTATTACAGGTGGTGTTACACGGTCAGCAATTATCGTAGTTGATCAAAACTGCGACACTCATGGGTCCATTTAAAGAATTTCTACTTTTTGTAGGGCGTCAAGGGCGGGCTAGTTTGGAAAAAATCATTATAAATTGACGATAGTATCCGCTAAACTTCCGAAAGGATCGGATGTACGCAACGCTTTTAAGGGACCGACCATTCCATAATTGTCACGATTTTTTTAAGAGTCCTACGACTATACCTTCGTGTTATAACTTACTTAGTCTTATTATCTATTCATTATAAAATGCACACTTGCTATATTTTTCATATAGTTGGTGCTCTGCATAAGATGCCGCAATACAACTCGTAAATGTTCTTGATGTTCTCATAATTTTGCAATAAATCAAAAATATCGTAAATAAAAATTAAAATATAAATTTATCAAGATACGAATTGAAATATTTCGTTCATGGAGTTGAGTATGTTGGTCAATCAAAGGAGCATAACTACAAATTCATAATTCCCATAACAAGTGTTGAATGCGATTTTACACATATCTTCTTCTTTGATTCTAATCTGAGTGATAACCCAGACCTTAAATCAATTTTTGAAAATATTTTGGCACCTTTGACTTAAATCCAGATAAATCGTCAATTTTGGGTAATGGATATTTGTTTTTGACAGTAAATTTGGTACCATTGTCGATAATATATGCACAACGTAGTGTACGATACTTTTTTGACAAAATACCCCGAACTCTCCATGGTGATACACTTAGGGTATATGTAGTTTTTGTCTAGAAATTCTTGCAGGTAAAGAATCTTTAGTTCGTAAGTTCCAAAGTATACTCATCTTATAAGGTGCTCTAGATACTAGAGTAGCTCCTGAGGTCTAGTTTAATGGTGAATCTAAATCCTCCTTGGTGGTAGTTCGAGTATTTCCTCGAAATACATACGCAAATTCTTGAATTACGGTATATGCTCTAATCAACTTCTTTTTCCATAGAATTTGTGTAGCCTACTTGTATCGCACTTGACAACCTTTTCCTCAAGAATTTCCCTGAATTGGGATGCAATACTTGGTCTCAACTATACATGCCTTTTAATTACATGTTTCTATGATACTGACCTCATTCGATAACTAATTGTCTTTTCTTACAATTTCCGGTGGCCAATGAGCCTCTAACAAATCCATACCGATTATGACATCGTAAGACCCCATAGGCGGGGAAATTTAAATTTATAGTCAACGGTTTATTTTCTACTTCGATCAAACAATTTTCTACCTTAGCCGTTACCCAACTTTTTTCTCATGTGGCTAATTGAACTAGCAAGGATTGTTTAAATTTATGAGTCTATAATTGACATAATTACACCACCTAGGACTTAAATAACTTATATTGGCACCGGGGCACGTAAATATTGGCACCAAGGTCTATAAGAATGGATATAGAGAAGCGTGGTTTAACACCTTACCTTCCATTTCAATCTCATGTTGGGCTGATAATCTACCTGGTGATCCTCAAGTCTTGCATGAATTCTTACAGCAACTTAATACTTCATCCCACAATTGATGCTTCCGGACATTGGTTACTTGTTCCAAATTTCCGCGGTGATGAAAATTCTTAATGTAATGTGGTTCTTCGCGGCCCCAACTGCTTTGCAATGATGGTTTGGATCAGGGTTCTTTCAATTGTTATATGACTACCCTATTTTGATTCATTCTATGAGAATTGATTGTTCGGTGAGATTTCTCCACGGATTCCTTGTTGTCCTTTAAAAGTATTTTACAAAACCAATATTCTTAGTACTTTTTCTTTTATTTGTCCTCCTTTTTTGTTCCTTTTTGCCTTACTAGGACTCATTTAATTTATCCTTCTTTTGTACTGTTGATAACGGAGACACACTTTTCTCACAATGTCCTCAATTTTTTTTCGAATATTCTAAAGTCATTCGTTCTTTCATATACATCGGTACACTACTAATAAACCTTTGAATTTTGGCTTTCTCCTCACGTAGATATGGTAAATATCGTAGCAAAGAGGTAAATTTCGCTACATATTCATCGATGGTCATGCAGCCCAATCTTAAATCGTTAAACTCCCTAGGTTTTTTTCATCATAGTATCACTTAGTTAAATATTTATTTTTAAAATTATTTTGAAAAATTTCCCAGTGACCATTTTCTCGTCAATATCATGCTCTTGCTTTAACCTATTCCCACCATGGGGTAGCTTTTCCCCATAGCTGGTAAATGGCTAACAGACCTTTAACTTTCATTATTACCATAAACTTGAAAATAATTTGTTATGTTGCTTAACACATTCCTAGGAATTTCTTCCACTTCACCATCGTAACTTGGGGGTTTGATTTTTTTAAAATTCTCTCTATAATTCAATTTTTTGTTTATTTTCTTGGTATACCTCACTTCCAGAAGTGTCTCTATCTTACTTCTATGATTTCTGATTTCCTTCATATTCTTGGGTTTGACTTATTTCTAGCATGATGTCCTCTCTCTTTATGTAGGATTCGGCCCGATTTCCATTATTTGAGCTAGGTTTTGAATTCGATGGCTTTTCCTATAATCGGACTTTTCATAATATGTTCCTACTCACGTATCAAAAGTTCATTTTGCTCACTGCGAAGAGGCTGTCATATCGGTGCTAGTACATTTGAGTTTCCATTAATGCCTTTGTTCTATTTCGATGTTCATTTTCCGAACTGTAGTTACGAGTTAGTTCCTTCGAATGGTGCGAGAACCACCTTCAATTATAGGTTTGGTTAGCGGAGTAAAATTTGACCCTCCTCTTCTTCTCATAGTTTCTCTCTTTCACGGTGAACACTCACAACACAAATTATGTTCACCCAATCGGAATCATCAATGATACGGAATATGGGAAAACTAGTTTGTTTTGCTAGTTCCCTCATCGGTATTAAATAAATTTTCTTATGATCGTCTCAAATTAGCCGATTATGTGAGGGTTTATGTGTCAAGTTTTTGTGTTTTTATGAAATTCACGAGTTAATTAGCTATTAAAAACATGTGTACAACTGAAAGTAAATTGTAGAGAAAAAAATACACAACAAACACTTTACTCGGTAGCTAATAACGAAGTTCACCCCTCTAGGCTACATCTCCATGGACTGCTTCAACTTGTAGGCCCTCTTTGGATTAATAGTCAATTATACGATTACATGCACCTATAGGTCTCAATGGTTTTACAACCTACTCCATTGATTCGGAGACACCAAAAACCTTAGAATAGACTCTTCGAAATCTCTTGAAAGTAAGTGTCAGTGGACGGGCATGACCTCATCTCTTGGTTGCCTATCCTTCTTTAATCTTCAAAGTGGAAAAATCACTTACAAAATTGTTCCAACGCCCTCTGCAACCCTACACCATCGTGCCAGGCATGTCAAATCATCTAGAAATGACTCTTTACGGGAAGCCAGAATAGTTTTGAATTATGCCAAAGTTGCAAACTGCCAGTTTTCCTGGAGAACCTCCAAATCTGGAGAAACTCCGGTGCTTTCCGCTGTTTGGGTTGCCCATAGGAAATAAACGAACCATCGCTTGGGCGCTGAATTAATCTCGGGATTATTTAATGTTAAGTGTGCATTAAGTGGATGTTAGGCGCTCTAAGTGTGTTTTAATAAATCTACATTAAAATTGGATTATGCGCATTAAATGGTAGGGTTAATTAATTCATGTGTGTTTTTAATACACATTAAACTTTAAACTCCACACGGTTATGCACAAAGTTATATGGGCCAGTGGCCCCACCCTACCCCCATCGGTTCAATGATATCAATTCAAATATATATCTAAACCATTGTATATTAAAGAAGTTGTGCTTACGGTATAGTGCTAGTCTTGTGATTAGTGCGAGAGAAGGTCAAGGGTCAAGCCTCGACCTCATGCTACACCAATAATAATTTTACACCGTTTAACATAAGGTTTAAACCTTACAAATATTCCACCATATAAAATTAGACCCACCATATAAAATTTGATCATGACATAAATTTGAATTGACCTTTGGGGGAGAGTGGGTGGTGGCATGGCGGCCTCACGGGCTTGCCACGCTATTATAACTACATTGGCTTAAAATTATACCAATGAAAACGCAACAAATCATCATCATCAATCCTGATTGACACTTGGCATAGTGTAGGTAGGCGAAAATGGAGAAAGACCCAAAATGTCTTTTTGTGACTAGGCTCCCATGTCACCTTTTTGTTATTTTACGCAGTGTTTTCAGCGCATTTAGGCAAAACGAACAACAAGATATCTTCCTCATATAGACTTTGTTTGAGTGAAATGAAGTCAGCTAGGTCCCCCACGTACTTGAGAAGCCTATCTAGTCATTCTAGTTTGGAGTGATTACGAGCCTTTAATTTTTTAACAAATTTTGCCCCCAAATCAGAGGTCGATCAATCAATGTAGAGACTTGGCTCCGGTACCACCTATAATATCCCATACCATCACCATAGTATAAAATTAGGAAAAAAATTATATGTATATATATATATATATTATTGGCATAAAATTCAATACCTATGAGTGTCTTAAATATAGGTTCTATGTGTAAACAATAAAGTGACTTATAGTTCTTAGTATGGTAGAATAATATGTTCACTAGTCTTTATGACCCTACCTCTAACAGAGTACATTATAGCTTTGGCTTATTTAATTTTTTTATTACTATCAATGACATATGAATTAATTTCTTCTTATTGAATTGAATTGGGTCTTTAATGCCCAGTAGACCCACTTGACTCAGGCCTCTTCTTAATCACTCCTCCTGGCAACCATTCTCCCATCAATATTTTTAATCTATGGTGGCTTGGGTCCTTTGGGATCTATTCCAAAATCAAGGACGGGTGTGCTCTAAATCTACGGTGCAAATTCGGGCGGGATTTTGTGACTGTTCACCCTCTCTGACCCCGCTCCTTGGTACATTCAGATAGTCAATCCTCCTTGAATACGGTTGGCTCTGCAACATATTTTGGTTTAGAGTGTTACCTTGACCATTTTCCCAATATTATCATGTGCAAGATTCCAGAACGGATTTTGCTTTCGACAGTCTTGCCAACAATGTTTTTCCTTAAGAGGTTTTTTCTTTCTAATTTAATTTTGTCACTGTATTCCATAGAGATTCAGGAAATTCCCTCAATCTGAGTTTTGATTTTTAAATTTGGCCTCCAAAAAATATTTGCAGGGTGTTCATTTTCGTACAGAGTGGTATGCTGCTCTGCAGTCTTCCTCAACCACGACAAGTTGACAACCTCCTTCAGTCGCAACAACCCCTGAACGGGTGAGTTAGTGACCCTAGTTATACTGATCTCTTTGTTTCAGTTTAGGGTTCACCCTCCGGTTTGCTAAGTTTACTTGGGTTGCCCGTGCTATAGGTGAGACAAAGCATAGCCCTTGCTCCATCCAACCTGCAGCAACCCTGGCTAGAATTGGGACCAACGTTCCGAGTTGTAGGGTTTTTAAAATTATTTTCCTGTCCCAGTATAATTTCAGGAACCTTGGCTAAGCGTGGTATATATAAATGAATTGGTTTATTGTTAACTTCAAAGGGTTTTATCTTACCAATGTTTATAGTTCTTGAATGTGATATTCATCTCAGATATTGAATTAGAATTACCATTTTTCTTTGGCTATGTTTTACCTGGAGGTACAACCATGCATTCTGCAGTATATATATTCAGACTCTCCTTGATTTGTGAGAGGAAATATTTCCCCATGCAAGATAGTTATGAAGTTTAAATTCCAATTTTATGTTAATACTACAAGGGTTGTTATATATCCATCATGTACTCCATTTGCACTGATTATTTATTTTCAGCAGCAGTAGTTTGGTTGTATTTTTAGTTAAAGATAATGTTATAGATATAGGTTTCTTCAACCAAGGATTATTCCAAAATACGCCTCAGGCTTTCCCGTAAAATTTAACGCCTAGATCTTTAAAGAAACTTAACCATTAATACTTATTTATTTCGAGTTATTTAGTAAATTCACTGGTTATATTCCAGTGTTACCATAAACCTTCCATGGCATGTTAGGCTATCTGTTTTTGCCGACCCTTTTTTTCGGACAATCTCCTATACTTAATTTTCTTTTTCTTTATGACTATAATTCATCTTATATTATTTTCATAAATGAAATATTTTGATTTATCACTTACAACGCATGGCTTCATAGTATTTATTTGATGAACAAATATCATGTACTTCTCTAGCAGCTACTTTACAATGCATGCTGAGGATTAAAGAAATATCAAACTATTACTCTATAGTAAATAACATTTCTTTCTGCTTACAAATGTTCTTACCAAAGAATAATAACACACAGAACACAACCTTATTAGCCAATAATTTAGCCTTTCATTCATTTCTCATAGATTTTTGTGTTGAGACAAGATAAAATTTTATGAAACATGTTCTTCATGCTTGCAAGAAAAACAAATTATTTATTTGTATTCTTTTAAGAGCAGGTAAATGAAAATTTTTAAATTTGTATTTTACGTCCACAAACCAAGTAATCCCTCTGAAAGATCAAGTTGGCCTGCGCAAGAGTCGTGACCCTTCGCATGGACGAACAACTATAAATAGAACTTATTTTCTCTCCAAAATAAACAACTTCGGATCACATATATCTTTGAGGCTTATAAGAATATCTGAGGCTAATATAAAGAATTTGGGGAAGATATATCTTTGGAATGTGAGTTATGAGGCTTGAATTTTTTGTGGAGATGTGCAGATGTATCTAGAGGCTGTAACTGTGTGAGTTTTAGGTTGTAATAATGCGAGTTTAGAGGCTATGACAATGCAAGTATGAGGTTGTGATAGAGCGCAGGTCTAAGGAAAATGTATCTCTATAACATTACAGGTCTGGGAAGCAAATGCTCTCTTTTGGAATGGTGCAGATTTGTTACACCGTCTTTTGTGGCATCACCCGAACTTGGAGGCAGATATATAGGTCTTGTTTCCGCCCCATTTGGATGTCTCTTATTTGTGGCATATATATATTTGAGTGTGTGCATTTTTAAGGAAAAGTTAAAAGACCTCTTTGAGACTAACTATTTATGTAATATATCTTTGATATATAGTACACATTTTGATGATGATCTTTGAGACATAGTGCGAGTTCTAAGAAGAATTGAAGAACATTTTATCGACCTTTTGGAAGAGATTCTTTGGAAAAATTGGTGGAGGGTTAGTTACTTATTTTGTAGGTTAGTTGACTTTGGTGTATTTTTTTTTGCATTAATTCTCTAAGAAAGGTTGTGTCTTGGTGCATTAATTCTCTGAGAAAGGTTGTATGGGTTTTCTCGGGGGTAAAACTTTGCGTAGTTGTCTTTTTATGATTGCGTGCTATATGGTTGTTTTTCTTATTAGCAGTATTGAATGGTTGAATTAATGTATAAGAATGTGAAAAGATTATAAAAATCAAAGATAATTGCCAATAACAAAAACTCTTAGAAAAATAACATGAGAGGCTACTCTGGTTTCCTTTTCATGGGAGGCGGTGTCCACATGGTTTTTCTTTGTCCAAATTTGTTCCAAAACACGGACATTTCAAGTTCTTCGGGTTTGTATTTTATATACATTTCTAATAATAAATAAAATAATAATAAATAAATAAATAATAATCATTTATCATATAAATTAGTGTATTTAAGGAATAAATGAACAATATTTAAGGAATAAATGAAACGATAGAGTAAATAATTATTTTAACAACTTAAATTGATAGATATATAATAATTTTAAATAAAAAATATTTATATCATTTTATAAAAACATTTATATTCAATGAAATAATATTTTTAGAATTTCATATAATGTTTAAAATAAAATTGTTACATTATTCAATAAATCTATCTTTAATTTAGAAAATCTACAGACAAAAATATCAGTAACATAAAATATTAATTATCTAACAACTATTATTATTTGATTATAAATGGACTAATTAAAACAATAAATAGAGTTAAATATTCTTCATTTATTTTTAGCATTTTGTTTGATTATAATAATATAAATCTTTCTTTGATTTATAGTGGAATATAGTGATATCAGATACTCTATTTTGTATTATGTATTAAGACACATGTATTTCATAATATCGAAAAAGGATTTTGGAAAATTCTACTTAAGATGGTTAATGCAGGTATTATCATTTTTTTAATGTTTTCTCAAGATTAAACTTATGGCCAGTTACTTAAAGGGTATTCATCCAAACTAAGTATGAATTTTCTAGAGAAGAATCATGGATCACCTCAGCAAATTAATCTCGGCCCTTGATTATGTTTTAATCTTAGTCGTTGAAGAGATTGATGGAAGAATATAAGGAGGGTGAGGGGCACATGAAAAACACATTGTGACATTGAGCATTTGGCATTTTTGAGCTTGTGAAAGAGACACAACATTTTGATTAAGATTGAATCACTAGGGTTGGGTTTGCTAAGTGATTTGATTCGGTGATCGGTTCAGGAAGGCCGGTCACAATAGCGAGGTGAAGGATTAGGGAATACATTTCGGAAGAGAGTGGCAATGACACATAGAGAGCGGTCACAGTCACCTAGAGGATGATGCATTTCTTTGAAGAGTCCTGCCTTGATGTGGTACCTTCTTGATTCAGCTTGGAGTATTTGGAAAGTTTGCAGGGTTTTTTTGAGCGAGAGGGCGAAACTTGGATTTCGGATCAACGTTGATCGGTTACCGAGAGGAGAGGTGATGCATATATGTAGCTTTTCCCGCGCGGGCTTATGGATTTGCGGCATAGGCATCACACGGAGGCGGAGAGGGGCTTCACCAACGTTGTTTACATATTAGTCGAGGACTTGCGAGTGAGAGTATACCTCACATTTCATACATTTGCCTATATTTTCTCTGAAGGGTGAGCCGAATGTTGGCACCCTGAATTTGTACTCAAGATTTTGCTACTTAATAATACAAAACCTGAATCTGTTGCATTGGTTTTTTACGAGTTGGGTTTTTACGGGGACTTAGTCCAAAAATAAGCGTGTCAAATGTAGATGTTTTTCATTGTATTTTGTTTCATGTTTGTCTCAGCTTTTTGATTTGATACACCCAATATTATTTGTGTAGATTGCTTGATATTACTTTGATATTTCTTGTAATGAAATAATTATGAAAAATAATAGGAGAAGTAATTGATTTGTTGCGGTAGGAATCCGAATCTAGGATTTTTCACATGGTATAGAGCATATTCAAGCTAAAGTGCGGGAGAAACAAGGCGGCCCAGGCAGTGAATCAACGGCGGAAAGTGGGATGCAACGAAACAACGGACTCCCGAAGTTATGCGAGTCCGAGCCGGGAGGGAAATCAACGCGAGAAGGGCTCCTACGAGAGAGTTGACAAGGGTAAGTTTTCGGTTACGAAAGCGGCCGTATTTGGGACGTAATGTTGCCGCAGCCGGTAGTGTTGGTGCATAAGCGTTGAAAGAATTTTGAAAAGCCCGAGTTGGGGATTTCTGACCTCGAGAGAGTTTCTTACCCAAAGAAGCTTAGTTTTTCTCGTGCAAAACCAAAAGCCTTGACTGCCTCCTCAAGGAGTGCATAATTCTAGATTTGGCTGGAGGGTTAGAAGAAGATATCAGGTTGAGGAGATGGCCAACAACGGATTGCGTGACCAAGATAAATTGGAGGGTGCCTCCAACTATGTTATTTGGAAGTCAAGGTAAGTTTTCTCGATGAGCATGATTTAAAGGCTTTGATTGATGACGCGGTTGCGGAGCCTTTGGATGACACACCACGAAGGCCTTGAAGAACATGGCAAGAGCCAAATGATTGATCCTAGATGGTGTGAAGGATCACATCGTACCCCTCACATAGCGAGAAAAGAGCCTTGCTAGAGAGATGTGGGTATGGTTGGAAAAGCTATGCAAGGGATCTTGAACATGAAAGATGTATCTGGAGGAGAAGATGCATATTAATACCGAGGATGAAGGAGAACGTTTTGAATCCTTCTGTCTAGAATTAAAGGATAATTGAGACCGGTTGTGACGATTAACAGGATCGGCACCTAAAGAACTCGGAGGCTGGTAAGGCTCACTCACGAACTGTTTGACATCGGGGCTTTGTCCAAAGAAGGAGTGCAGGCGGGGAAAAGCTTCCCGGATGGGAAGCGATGTGGGAAACCTTGCGGCGAAGAAGAGATGAGGAAAGATCTCCACAAAATCCATATTGAGGATGGTAGCGATTGGTTTGAGAAAGTCAAGAAGGAGGAAGAAGATGGCAAACCTTGCATCGAAGGGAAACAAAGGCGGAAGAAGAAAGATCTGTCCAAGATCAAGTTCTTCGAGTGTGGGGAAATGTGACATTATGTCACACAATGTCCTCTTAAGAAAAGGATAAGGAGGAGGCAGATTCTCCGTAAATTTATGCAAGATTGAGGCGAGCTAATTGTGCTATGTTAGCCCATATTAGAAAGGAGAGAGAAGTGGTGAGTTGTGTCAGATCTAGAATATACAAATGGTAGGATCCTTGATGACTAGAACTCTTGGATCACATGTGAACTCTGAAGCCTAAGATAGTAGTAGGATGAATGATTCTGTGAATATGAAAAGACAATGCGGTGGCTAGCATTACTAGAACTTTGAGCTTGACGCAGAGGAGAATATTGTATACCCATGATCTGAGTAACGATAGTGCGGTACATCTTATTGGTCTGCATTACTCTGATGTAGAGCGATAGCAACAGGCATATTCGGAGATCTAGTGCAAGGTTAGCAACGATTGATATTATTATTCATATGCGGTTTACTTGTCAATTTTAGGATGTTACTACATTTGCAATTACTTAATAATACGATAGTTAATGGCAAACAACATAGTGCACCGTAGTGCACCTTGGTACATGATGCTCATACGGTACGGAAAGTGTTCACGCGGTACGGCATATTGCTGGTCGGAAGGGAGTTTTAGTACGATTAGGTTGTTGGCAGCATACGCAAGCCAGCAATCTGAATGTATTTTTGTGCGGTGTTGGTGGCAGCATCAACGGCACCACAATAGATGTTCAGTGAGCAACACATTAAGTTGTCTTGCTAGAGCACTTTCCTTTAGGAGGGAGTGTTGATTTATGGTAGCATCGAATGTAGATCTAGCCTTGTAACTTTGTATATAGGCTAAGACACATGTATTCCATTATACCTAGAAAGTATAATGGAAAATTCCACTTAGAGATGGCTTAATTAAATTAATTAATCGTTTTTTTAATGTTTTCCTAAGTCTAAACTTAGGAAATGATTAATTAAAGTGTATTAATTAAACTAACTGTGAATCTTCTAGATAAGGTCATGGATCACCTCCAAGTTAATCACTTAGCCCTTCATTATGTTTTAATCTTGGTCGTTGAAGGGTCAATAGAAGAATATAAGGAGGGTGAGGGCTAACTAGAGGAAAACACATTTTGTCATTGAGCATTTGGCATTTTCGAGCTTGTGAGAGAGACACATCTTTTTATCGAATCGAATCACTAGGGGTACAGGTTTTCAAGTGATTTGATTCAATGATCGGTTCTAGAGAGGGCCGGATGCAATAGCGGTCGGGGAGGACCGGGGTACATTCAGAGGCGGCAACGGTGACGCGAGAGAGAGACAGCGCGGTCACACGGAGGGGTGACATAGTTCTTGAAGGAAATCATGTAAGTGACCTGATGCCTTCTTGATTCGGTCAGAGGGAGATAGGCATTTGGAAGGCGGGGTTTTACGAGCCGGGGAGGGCCAAAACCGGAGTTTCGGATCAACGTTGATTAGTTGAGAGGAGAGGTGACGCGATTTCTTCCAACTTCCCCACGCGAGCTTATGCAATTGCGGCGTAGGCATCACACGGAGGGGCTTCACAAGCCTTTATTTTAGATCAAGCTGGGGACTTGCGAGAGTGAGGTATACCTCACATTTTCTAAGGTTGCCTAGATTTTACGTGAAGGGTGAAATTTGGATATTGGCACCCTATTTGTACTCAATATTTCTTTGCTTAATAATACAAAACCCTTAGATCTGTACCACTTAGGTTTTCCCAATTTGGGTTCAGGAGACTTAGTCCCAAAAAATAAACGCATGTCAAATATGGATGTTTTTCATTGTATTTTGTTCGGTTGTTTCAACACTTAGATTTATTTGTGGCATTATTTATGTAGTACACTTTAGTAATTACTTTGATATTTCTTGTCAATGAGATAATTATGAAAAATAATAGGAGAAGTAGGAACCAATTTAGGATTTTTCAAATTTATAAGATCTTGGATGAAACGGTGACGGGGTGCTACGGTAAGGCACTCCTTGATGTGAAGTTATCGACTAGTGATATTATATTGGACATGATAAAGATGTAGTCCCACCAAGCTTATATATATATATATATATTAATTTCAAAATTAATAAAAAATGTATTTTAATATAGAAGTCGATTTCCCTATACAATACTAATTTTTGATATATTCAATTCTATTAATTTAAAATGATTAATGTTGAATTTCTATTTACGGTAATAACTCTTTGGAGAGGTCATAAAAGAGCAAATTTTTAGTTTACTATATTTATAAGGGCTTCTCGAGCTGACATTGTTTATTTCAATTTGCAATAAGTAATATCTCTTCAAGTTATTTTGAAGACCAAAAGAGCAAATTTTTAGTTTACAATATTTATAAGGCTTCTCAAACAACATTGTTTATAAAGGGATTTAACACTAAAATGAAAGCAGGATCAAGACTTAACATAAAGCAAACAACATTAAATATTGAAAACATCAGAGCATACTCTCATACTTTGTAGCATTTAACAATATTTACATACCATAGTGATATTAGGATTTTCACCAGCATTAATCATAATAATAAGGTAAGTATATAATAAAGTAGTAGGTTAGAATGACACAAAAAACAACCTAAAAATCCTTAAAAGTAACAAAAAGATAAGATCGGAGATATAGATGGAGATGTACAAATTAAAATTACATTGTTCCAATATCTATCAGATTTCTGCCATGTGGTGTAATGATCTTTCGATCATTGAGAGATCACATGGCCAAGACATGTGATATATATATTTTTATTTCTTCTTTTCGAATTCTCCACATCATAGCATTGTATTTCTTAGAACAATTTGTTTAAGGTATATCTTACACTAAAATATTTTCAAAGTTTACACCACACTAGCATCATCATTGGTAGGCTAAATGGGAAGAATAATATCTTATATCTTATTGTTGGAGTAATAAACAACTAGCTATGTTAAATAGTTTTCTTCAATAATAACATTTAGAATTCAATTTGGACTTTAGTTCCTATGCATCTCTTCTTAAAACACTGGAAACTTATTTTTATAATTACATGTTTTTAAATTAATTAGTAAATCTTTAAATTTGAATGTCTACACCTCTTTCCTTTTTGATATGAAGTTGAAGGGGAGAAAATTTAATTGAACAATTGCAAGATCATCTTGAATATACTCTTTACAATCAATTCATAACATTTAAATGAATAATTAGTTGGAGATAATAAAGTTGTTTTATTGATAACATCTAAATACAAAATAAATAAGTAAAGTAATCCATTTTTCCAACTAACTTAAAATCCTATGCTATCACAAATGGTCATTAATAAACATTAAGTAAAATGTAATATCTACTTAGAATTTATATACTCCTAACCTAAAATAGAGCAAATTATTCTTACATTTCTTATTTTTTGAAAAACTAAAATATGTTTAAACATATTGATGTTAGTCACTAAAATATAGATTATTAAAATTTTCAATGTTAAAAATAGTTTGTGTTAAACATTTTGATTATAAAATTTAATTTTAGAAAAATTAAAAAACACAATTTTTATTTAATTAATATATATATAATAATATTTTGATTTCACTTATTTGTAAATATCTGTATTTTGACAACAACAAAAAAAAGATTAAATATAGTGAACAAAACTACAAATTAATTACTAATTTTGACAAAATATAGAAACTTTGAAGTTTTGTAGAATTTTTCAAAACTTAAAAACTTCCCAGTAAATCAACTCTCTAAATTAAAATAAAAATCAAAACATCCCATTAAATATGTGATGATAATCTCTTTTTTTTTCTAAATATATTTCAGAAAATAAAAGTCCACAATCACACATAAAATATTTTTAAAAATCCATAATACTTTACTCCATTAAAATATAATAAATCAAATTAAAAATTCATATTTAATTGAAAAATAATTTAATAATCTTTTAAAGAAAATTAAAAATACTATTAAAATTTATTTAAATTAAAATATTAATAAAAAATCTCACACATTTACAAAGTTCATAACATAACATGAAAATACAACATTGTGTACTAATACTACTTAAGAGTTAAAATATAAATCTACCGAAACGAAAACCTTCCTAATCTAATAGAAGACAGTAGGCATGCAAGTGTAGGCAAAAGTAATTTTCACAAAGTTATAGGCGACTCTATGAATGGAATTGCCTCGGTTAAAATATAAAAATCCACAATAAACTTTTTCACCATAGTTATAATGTAATGCTCAAAAAATATTCATATTGTTTCTAAAATATACATTCTTCAAGATAAAGCAAAAAAACATTGTCTAAATTAAGACGCAACAAAAGCAATTTGCAAGTATTTGTATTTCAAGAGCTCAGATGATAAAATTCTTCCAACGGTTCACGTTTAATTAGCTTGAAATATTTTCAAGGTGCTTCAGCTGCCCTGCCCTGCCCTGCACACTTCAGAAATTTTGCAAGGATGAAGCCCATAGTGTTAGCTCTGAGAACTTGAGAAAAAACTGCAATATTTGCATTTCAACTACCAAAGCGAATTTATGCATAATGGAATTAAATTTGAAAAAAAAAAAAAAAAAAACGCACACCTTGAGAATTTAAAAGAAACCTGCAATAATTGCGGCTAATACCAAAAAATACAAATGATTATTTCATGCACATAATGGAATTAAATCTGAAAAAAAAGAATAAACATAACCCAGATTCCACGTCACTTTGCGAGTGTTATAAATTCATAGATTCATGCTGCCACACTGTTATCAACTTACTTCCCGACCACTTCTAAAAGTTGGGCTCCATCGGTATCCAAGAGGGAAGGCAAGTTTATGGATACTTGAAACATTAATGGAGCCATTGAAATAGGGGATAGGGGCGTTATGTTTGACAAAAATCCAGGCTATAAAAATCTGGCCTCAAACATTAATATAGAAGTATTACTCTGCAATTATTGCCGTGCAATGCATTACCTCTGGAATGTTGTGGGACGTATTGAAACGTATTTAACTGCGGGTTGTATTTAATAATACATCAGGCCATGAATTTGACGTGTTGTGAGACGTATTTAAGTTATTATTATTAATTGACGGCAGGTTTTAAATGTAAAACCTAGTGACTTTCAATTTAAATTATCAATCCGAAAGTTGATGTGATATATTGGTACAAACTATAGAATATGAATTTTATCACATTTTTAATATTTTTATATTAATATATGCATTTATTTTATATATGTAATAATGTTTTTTTCATAAGTCTAAATAGAAAGTAGACGTTCAATTTAAATTATCAATCTTAAAGTTAACGTCGATCGAAAAATTTTAATGAACTTTGTAATATTTTTATATTAATATATGCATTTCTTATCTCTTTTATATATGTAATAATGATTTTTATCCATTATCGTAAATAAAGTAATGGTTCATTTTGCGTTTCAAATTTATAGATATGGAATGATAATATATAATTTTTTTGGATTTTTTTACGGATATTTTGCTTAAATTTGGTTAAATAAATTTAGCTAAAATTTTATTTGTGTAGTGTACATTGTTTTTTTTACTACATATATGTATTCAACACTCTAAAAATCTCTCAAGAATTTTGATGGTGAAGAGTTCACTTGTCGACTTTGTGATTTCAATAAATCTATGTGAGATTCTAGACAAATTAGATCTGAAAATAAGCCAAAATTTTTCCAAAAGACACACTTAAAGACTACTTGGAATTGGAACTATCCCACCCCAATAACTAGAGGTATGTTTTCCACTCCCTCGAAAAGTGTAATTGAAAGCACCCCTCCTTGGTCAGTAAGTTTTGGTTCTTCCTTGGTTCCCAGATGATCCGATTATTAACTTTTCTTTGTGGCTTTCTTGATGATCATTCATTCCGGTCAATCAATCAACAACTTGATGTTTAGAACGTTTCGTACAACTTTGTAAATAATATTTCATAGCTGCCTTTTAAATGAGGATGAGATGAATGGTTAACTCCACTATTTCTTTTTTTATCTTTTCTCCCATTTGATTAATACACCCAAGCTTCCCTTATGTTAGGAGCCTATTCATTGATACATAGGGCGAGGATGGAATTTGACGGACAAATTTCTCATGCACAAAATGAAAGTTTTACCCCCTTAAATTTGAGGAGTGGTGCTACGTCACTAGGTAGTAGACACTGAATCGATGTCCCACTAAGAAGTGGGTAGGATCTTCAATCTATTAGGTACTTGGTAGGTGGCTGTGACTTTCAACAATTTGAAAAAAGCATATGTTTGAAAAGCTCAAATTAGGATCAAATAGATGTAACGAGAAAGGAAAAGGTCGGCTTGCGGACGTCATAAACCATCAACATGGTTTTGACGAAAGGGTATTATGAGAATGTCCTGGTCAATGGTGTCTTTGTTTACAAATATATTGATGGTTTACTTCAATGGTTTGGTGAAGGAATTGAAAGCATTCAATCGAGAAATAAGAAGGAGTAGTGACATTTATAAGGGGTTATATAACCTTCCCTCTCCCCGGTTAGTAGTCTACATATGCCCTTCACCTAAGGTTGGAATTCAAAACAAATCCACCCATCAGATGCGATGGTTGACACTTCACTGAACCATCTTCATGGTTGCAGCATGTTAGGTCCCTATAGTACTAGTGTAATCCTCATTTTTATTGTTAATGTAGCCCCCTTTTTGTTATTGGTGTGCTTATGTAGTCCCCATATTGTTATTATTGTGCCACATAGAAGCCCATTATTGTTATTTTTGTGCTCTTACATTATTATTATTATATAGACTTTGATTATATTGTGACCCCTTGACCTCATATATAGAAAGCGAGGTCTTGTCATTTGAATCATCCAAGAATTGTTCATTTATGTAATGTGCTTGAGTTGCTCCCTCGAGATAGGCTATCTCTCAAGCTTTTGATCTATATTTTCTCTATTTTGTGTGTTGGTTGCATAATATTTGGAATCATATTTTTAGATTTTAGGGTTTCGTTGCTTCAAAACGGAGGTCATCTTGGTGTTTTTGCTATAAAAAAAAAATTTCTAGGAAGCTTAAGATCTTTGAAATTTCGACCACGTATTTTGAAATTGTCTTGAACTTCGTATAAAAATTTCAGATCTTGGTTCACTATATTTTCAGATATATGATGCGAGGAAGTTAGGGCTTTTGCAAGCTCCAAAATTTAATCTCAAAAGGCGACCTAGGGAAAATTGCCATAACTTTCTCTCAGAGCATAAGATTTGAATTTAAGTAAAACATGACTAAAATTGCACAAACTCTAATTTCTTTTGTATAGTTTTCAGAATTTGAAGGTAGAAATAGTGACATGCGGCACTCCATACAAGTTCTTTCCTACGTAACAGTACGTAACCGAGTCATTGTGGGAGATGAAGCCTGCTCTTTCTTAAATAATCCAATCTCAGCGACTTGAGATTCTTAATAGACTCGGATGGCTAGCAAAGGACAAAATTTCAAACCTTTGAGATCTAGTAAAAAGAGCTACAACAGATTCAATATAGAGCTCCTACAAGCGAAAAAAAAGGCGTGTATTTTTTTTTAATTTTGCATAAGTTTTGTTTGAAAAATCGGTTTGAGCGATTCAAGGGCATAGTAAAGCATAAATATCATTGTTTGATTCCAAAATGAATTGAAGCAAGAAAATGGAAGCACCTATTATAAACAGTAATATCTACTATGACACATGAAGAAGAGGAAGAAATGCGACATGATATATCAAAATTACAAGACCAAGTGCCAAAAAATTTCGTTCTCACGGAAATGGCGAAATGAAATGAAATCTAAGATGGATGGTTTGAAGAATGGTTCAAAATAATACATGTAAGGTTTGAAGGATGGACAAAAGCAGACATGGAAGGTTTGAAGGATGGTTAAGGCGGACATGAAGAGGCTTGACAAAGTTGCTCTGAAAAATGTTTTCTAATGGCAAAAAGGTATTAGATGAAACTCATAATGAGAACAAAATAAATGTTAACAATGATTTCTATAGACTCTAATGTTGGATTGAGACCCACCATATTCCAAAGATCGATATGAGGAAGTTTGATGGCAATGATCCGGTAACATGGATACTATAGATGGAGCAATATTTTGATCTTCATAATGTGAAGCACGCACAACGAGTACGCATTGCAACTTTATATTTAGAACACAATCTAATTTGTATGGTATCGATGGATTTTTTCTCATAAACCAATTGTGCTAACAATTTTTACAAGATGATATCACATTATGAGGATACAAAGAGGAACACCTTTTTTAGCCAATTGATAAATCTCAAACAAAAGGGTTCGATGAAGAGAGCATTGAGACTTAAAATTGAATATAAGGGTAAATTATACTTCATAGGAACATAGAATTGATGTCTTCATATGTACTTTAAAAATATACAACATGAGGTTCGCCTTTGGGAATCGATTCATTGGAGAAGGAATTCAAGATGGCGAAAAGTTGAAAGAAAAATTATGGCAATAAAGAAATGCCTCATGTAGAAATATGGAAGTGTTATTGCCCCTAGCCTTCCACAACTTACAAGGTTGACACCACAAAAATTGGAAGAGAAACGAGCAAAGGGCTTTCTTACAATTTTGATAGCAAATACACTAAAGGTCATAAGTATGATGAAAAAAGCTGTTTTACATGGAGTGTGAAGAGGAGGAAGAAAGGAACAATAAACATTAAAGAAGAGGATATACACCGGGAAGCAACCTAGATAAAGAATAAATGAATTTGACCATATCTTGTAATGCATTGGCGGGGATTACACTACTCCTCAAACTCTCGAGATAGAAGGACATATCGAAGAAAAATAATAATAATGATTACAGTTAAGGGTAGTACGCATAATTTTATTCATTGTAAGATAGTCAAGGTGAATTGCTTCCTATATCCCGGTGCCCGAGTGTAAAGTGATGGTTGAAAATGGAGGAACTATAAATTTCTCTGAAAAGTGCCATAATATCAAGCTAACCATGGGGGAATATGTATTGAATAGTATCATTCTTTCCATTCCAATGGGTGGTGTTGATGTTGTATTAGGAGTCCCGATGGTTACAACCTTTGGGTACGATATATTTTAATTTTCAAGAAATTTTCTTGAATTTTTGTTGGGAAGGAAAGGAAGTCGGGTTAATCGGTATCACGGGGAAACAGAAATATAATCGGCTCTAATGGCATGAAAAAACTTCTAAAGAAATAAAAAACGTTGTGTAATTACCTGACTATCCTCACTAGAAGTTCAAACATCGAAATCATTTATTTCTTCAAATCTTAAAAATGTCTTGGTGATCATTCCATGGTATTTGGACTCCCAAAGTCTCCCACCTATTCATGATCTGATCTCATTCTATTCATTTGATTCGAGGAAATGTTCCTCAAACATCATGCCTAACATTATCCCTATGCCAAAAAGAGTGAAATTGAACATATGGTTGTAGAAATGCTAGGAGTCGATATAATTCAACCTAGTATTATTGGTACATAAGAAGGATGGATCATGGCATGTTTTTCTATATTATAAGGCGCTCAAAGATCACTATTAAAGATAAATTTCTGTTCTTGTCATTGATGAATTGTTGGATGAATTACCTTGGAAAATTTAATTCACCAGGATGGATCTTGCATTCGGGATATCATCAAATTAGAATGAAAGCTGAAGACATTCTAAAAACAACATTTAAAACTCATGAGGGTCATTATGAATTTTTGGTCATTCCTTTTTGGCCTTACCAATGCACCTTCTACATTTCAAGGTTTCATGAATTTGATTTTCAAACCCTTCCTTAGAGAAAAATTGTGGCTGAGTATTTTTTGATCATATACTAATCTACAACAAGTCTTGGAAGGATCATGTTCAACTTGTTGACGGGGTGATCAAAATATTGAAGGAGAAAAAATTATATGAAAAAACCTCCAAGTGTTTCTTTGGAGTACATGAGGATAGTCTTGGGTCATATTGTATCTCATGAGGTTTTAAGTGTTGAAAATGGGAGCAAGGGAAATCTTGAAAATGGCACGAAAAGATTATAATTTAATTTTCCTTAGGTGGTGAAAAAATGTAATTCATACATGACAACTTGTACGAACCTAAATAAGTTAGTTTGACTTAGATGGTTCGGTTAATTCTGCATGTTGGGGTCTAACTTGAGTCATGTAGAGTGGTTCTTATTTTTTTAGGAGCCCTAGTTGAGTTTACTAGTTGTAATTAATTAACTTAGTTTTATCTGAGTTAAAAGTCATTTAACTAGTTCAAGCCCCATTGGAGGAATTGGTGAAAGGTCACAGAGTGTGGAACTTGAACTTGAATGACATGCGGTGATCAATCGGATAAGCGATAAATCAACCATAAATAACTCATGCATGTCGGATCGGAAGAAAGACCAGTTGAGATTGGAGTTCAAGGGTAGTGTAATATTAGTTGTATAATCATCCAAATTGTACATGTGGTGCATGTAGTTAGAGGACGGTCTTAGACGAATAGTTTATTTGTGAATGGGAATTTCCCTAATTAATAGGCGATAATTACCCAAGGAAAAGAGCGCAAGGAAATAGGGATCCTATTTAGGAAGAAAAATGGTTAAATGCGGCCTAGGCTTGTCTAGGAAGCGGTGACATAGATAGATATAATGCAAAGGTTTATATGGTTTTGAGAAAAGCATAGTAATATTCTCATATTTTTTTACTAATGAAATATACGGATGGCGGGGTTTTTTTATCACGTGGCTTTCCCCAAGAAATCATTGTGTAATGTCGATTGGGAAATTCTTTCTCTTGTATTCTTGTGATTTCGTGATTGTAATTGGTTTCCTCAATTGGTAGAGTATATTCAAGTCTATTGTTTTAGCATATTACAATTATAATTTTGGTATACATGGTGTTGAAGTTGAAATCACTATAGAGAGAATATCTGAGTTTGCACTTGCGAGAGGAAAAAATTTTTTTACTGAGATATATTACGCGGACCACAAGCAATAAGATCATGATGATGTTCTATGCTCACGAGGTTCAAGTATTCCCTTGAGGGTAGTTGAATTACATTTTATGGAGAGACCGGATGGAGGAATTCTTGGAGGAAAACAGTTGAAGGATTTCAATGATAAGGACATCTCGAAACCTGACTCCGGTGATGCATAGGATCTAGCATAGTGGAAGAAGTGTAAGACGAGAAGGATTCTACTAGAAGGAGTTCAGTCATATTGTCTTGAACCTCATGGAAAACTCCATATGAAATGTGGAAGGCCTTAATAGATTTTTTAGAACAACGATTCTGCATAGAAATTTGGCATTGAAGGACGAGCTTAGGAAAATCAAGATGGATAAAGGCGACACAATACCAAAGTACTTGACGGGGATTCACCCAATGTCGGGATGAGCTTGGATGTGTTGGTGTTACAATTGCTAAAAATTGTATGGTGATCCTAGCACTTCTAGGCCTTCCCAAGAGTTGGCACAAGTACCGAGGATTCGGTAAATGGGAGGGAGAAGCTACCAAAATGGGAAGTTTGTGAGTCAAACCCCCGGTGAAAGAAGAATTCGACGAAACCTTACTAGAGATACAGGACCTCATCCAAATAAGTGGAAAATTATTTTGCATTAGTCGGAAAGAAAATAAATCCAAGGGAAAGAAGTCCCAGGCGAGGTGTGCAAGAATAAATACTTGTCCAACATCAAATGTTTTCACTATCACAAGTTCGGGCACTATGCCACGAAATGTCTAGAAGAAGGCATGCGAGGAATTAACGATAGCGAAGCCGAGTGAAGATCTGGCTTCACAATTCGAACTTGATTTCACTCTCATTGCATGCATGGAAAACCTTGTAATGGGATGCATATGTTATCTCCATAATGGTGCCTTGTTCCATATGACGGGGAATAAATATATTTTTAGTGAATTGGAGGAGAAAGAACACAAGAAGAACATAGGTTTGGAGATGATGGTAGGTATAAACACTTGAACAATATCGATACAATTAATTTTAGAGGTGAATTACGGCTCCCCTCTCTCACTCACATATATGTTCTTTTTCTTGGAATAAAGAATAATCTTCTTACGTCGCGGTATTGGAAGACTATAGCTACGATGTGATTTTTAGCAAAGGAAAGGTTTTTCATTAGACACATCGCCCGCACGGGACGGGTGGAAACATATTGGTGTGTGAGTCAAGAACCTATATGCACTTGAGGTACAAGATGCATGCGAAGCCTTGAGGATAAATGAAAAGTTTAGAGACTTCGTGGTTGAGAGAAAACATGAATTACCTCTCAACATGCGGCCTCATAAGCGGTCTTAGAAAGTTAGACAACCAAAGTGGAAGACGAGAGAGGAGCTGATGGAGACATCACTCAGCGAGACACTAGTAGGAAATTTCAAGCCAAGTGGGTAGAGGTAGCACATGCATCCATACCTCACGTGTGAGGTGGGGTGATGTGAAGCAATAGTTGCGGGTGTAGGAAACAGGCGAGGTCAGCGAGAGTCCACCTCATGGATAATTAGCTTGCTACGGGGGCCCATAGTATCTGATAGCAAGATGGATCGATGCTTGGAGTTGATGTAGTCAAATTCAAGAGTGACAAATGTGGAGACTGAGTGATATGCGGGAGTACAATGCAGATTTGGCGGTAGTGATGGCAATGTAGAGTAAAAAACAATGCATAGTTTTCAATAGAGTGTATAATAGATAGTAGCGAGTTAGAAACTTGGGTAGCCGAATGCATCATAATGATCACATTTGATTCAATTTGTTTATTTTTTGGGTACTTTCAGGTTGCATATGTTGCGGTAACAACAACAACGATTGATAAGTGTTACATGCAAAACATTCCAAAGTGCTGGATCGAGATATATGTGAATTCTACTCTTTGAGAGGAGAGTTAATGTAACACGAAATATTGAAAATGACACTATGAAAGATTATAATTTAGTTTTCCCTTATATTAAATTAGAAGAAAATTGTAATTCCACATCACATGACAACTTGTGTGAGTTAACTAAGGTTAGTTTGACTTAGTTGGTTCGGTCTTCAGTTGAGGGTTCAACTTGAGTCATGTGGAAGTGTTTCCTACTTTTTAGGATCCTGGTTGAGTTTTATTTTGAGTTGTAGTTAATTAACCTAGTTTTATCGAGTTAAGTCCAATTTAACTAGTTCCAACCGGGGATGGAATTTGACGAGAAAATTGCCGCGATCATGGAATGAATTTTCCCGTTAAATACGGTGAAATTTTTTCAAGCCAAAGTCAAATTACGGTTTAATACTCTGCCAGACGGGTAAAAGTTCTTAAAAAATAGGCAAATTTGTGAGTAACCTAGTTTTGAAATTCAACCCTGGTTCCAACTATTGGAGGAGCTGGTGGGAAGTATAATAGTGATTTGTCTACTCTATGATCAATCGGTCTTTAATGATTCAACCATAAATAACTTGTGCATGTCTAGGTAGCGATTGAGACATATAGAGATAATGCAAAGGTTTTTTTTTTTTTTTTTAAGAGGAAAACATTGTAATATTCTGTATTTTCTGACTTATATGCAATATACGAATATGAGGTTTTTAGTTATGGTTTCCAGGAAATCATTGTGTAATGTGTGATTGAAATTATTTCTCTTGTATGCTTTGTGATTTCGCGCTCGTAATTGGTTTTTGCAATTGCAGGAAATCATTGTGTAATGTGTGATTGAAATTATTTCTCTTGTATGCTTTGTGATTTCGCTCTCATAATTGGTTTTTGCAATTGGTAGAGTAGATTCAAGTCTATTGTTTTAGCATATTACAATTAACAGTTTGAATCTATGTGGATTTTCTACATTAAGGTAGACCCTAACAAAATTAAATCCATTAAGGAATGGAAAATCCCCACAACCATAAAGCATCTTTGAGGATTTGTCAAGTTGACAAGGTATTAACGTAAGTTTGTTAACAATTATAGGAGAATAACAACACCTCTAACAACATTACTAAATAAAGATGCATTTTCTTGGACTCCATAAGCAACTAATGCCTTTGAATATCTTAAAGAAGCAATGTGCCAAGCACCGGTCTTAGCTAAGCTAAACTTCACAAAAAATTAGGCTCCATCGATATCCAAGAGAGAAGGCAAGTTTATGGATACTTGAAACAATGGAGCCATTACTAGATTTTTTAAATTCTTTTACCTAGAATCCAACCACTTTTGACAATGTGAACAATTCCCTCAACCTCAATAAACTTGTCCATATATTAATGCCACTAACCAGAATTTCACATTTTTTATTATTTGATGGCAAGTTTTAAATGTAAAACCTGCCACGTTCAATTTAGATAATCAATCTTAAAATTGAGGTGATCTATTGGTACAAACTCTAGAAAGATTTGTATCACCTCTTTAATATTAATATATGCATTTCTTACCTCTCTTTTATTTTTATTTTTTAGAGAGAAAAAACTCTGTTTCTATATATTAAAACAATCCATATATCAAATTACATAAGTTATCATGTTCAGAAAGTATTCAAATACCAAAAACTATCACCAACTCCTGAAAGAGCTCCAAATAGATATTTACATGTCTATACAGGAACTTGTATTCAAAAGTAATAGATCAGCAGAATGTAATGAAACCATACCACGCATTGGGTTTCTAAAATTGTTGGTGAATGAAAAATTGTTGCTGAAAAATTTGTGAGCTTTCTAGCATAGAAAGCAGGGCTGAAACGTAAATAATTCAAGTGGATTCGAAAGAGATTTCTGACTCTTAATAGAGAAGTTGCAGATAGTACTTAACAAAGAGATTTTATTTAGTGCTGCTCTTACGTATATGCAATCCAGGTAGTAGAGATGATGTGAGAGGGCATTTAATAAATTTAACAGTGGTTAGCTATTTTTGTTTAGGTTGTTGATTTCAGAAATATTTTGGAATTGAATTTGTGATAAAAATTTGATATTATTATTTTTTATTTAATTCCAAAATATATCAAAAATCAACAATACAATTAAATTCAAAGATATTAGTTAACTCATAATAAAGGTTGAAAACTTACAACAGCAGCATAAGCTCATGGCCTAAAAGCTGCTCTACGCACTTCCGGTAATACACAAACATCATCGCGAGAAGGAAATGATGTTTGAAAAAATATAAATGTTGCATCAAGGAGAACTACCAATCTAATCCCAGTTGGCATTAAAATGAAATGTGCGCTCTTAATTCAAATTCCAAATATTAATGCTCCTACTTGTCAAAATTTTCAAATTTCAATTAGCAGATTTTCAAATTAATTCAAATTTCAAATATTAATACTTGTAATTGTCAAAATTTTCAAATTTCAATTAGCGGGTTCTCAAATTCAAATTTGACAATTCAAACAAGCATGCCTACTTTGTATTGTATGGTATATAGTATATGTATATGTGGTCTAGATGAATCCTTTGTTGGAGATGATACCTCACACGCTCTCCTTAAAGGTGTTTGTGTTTTTGTATAATGGATAGGCTCTCTCAAAACCAAGGCCAACCTCACTTTTGGCTTCCTTATGTTGCCCAACTATTGAGAGTATGTTTGCAGACGTTCGATGTCAATGCATGGCATTTTCAAATGTTCGTTTGTTTGTTTGTTTTTTTTTTTCGGTGTGGGGGAATGAAGTGAACTTGAAATTGTAAAGTGTGAAAATTGTTAAATTTGACTAGTGACTTTATTTTGAAATTTTAACTCTGTTTCTAATTTTTACAGTCACTAAATTTGGAATCAACTTTTCAACAATGTAAGTTACCAATTAATTAATCTATTGTGAATGGTGTTGTTTATCAATGAATTTGTTCGAGCAGGAAAAAAAATAGTAAAAATTTTGATCGTAGAAATAGATTCAACACCATCAAAAACCCTCAAAGCACTTAAAATCTTGAAGTTTGACATCTATAACCTAGATTTACAAAAAATTCTACGAAATTTTATTAATATCTTGCTGAAATTTCCATAATTTTCTAGGAAAACCTGAAGCCTCTAAACTATAACATTATTAGTGGCTTCTACTGACTCAGGTTTTGCAATGAATTTGAACACTCCAGAAGAGAAAGACATATGAGGGAAATAAATAACTAACCTACTATCAGACATTTAATGCACACGATAGCAACTCCACCATGCCCATGCGTATAGCGCTAACACATACACCATGCCCATTGACCAGTCTCGACGTGACCGTTGAACCATATCCTCAAACAGATGGCCATACATACCATTGTGAAGGTTTCCCACAACTCCTCCCTGACATATTTCCGACGGTGGCATGCCACCTCCACCTTGATCACCACCGCCACCGTGAGCCCATCAAAGTGTGAGGGTATACGGTATCAGGTATACCATGTACGATACTCTCATTTGAATTTGGAAACCCGTCGAAACACGAGCTTGAATCCTGCCATTCATATTCTACGCGGTCTGAAATTTGAAATTGAATCCGCACCATTACCTTTATGAATTTGAGTCAAGAATATGCAAAGGTTATTCGTGTTCCTCCCACTGCTCATTTATGTTCACAGATAAAAATCACACTGAATTGAAAAAGAAGGAGTTGCAGCTCACAGGTGAGTACTGCACTCAAAACAGAGAGAACACTCTGAGTTTACTCTACATTCATGAATGAGACATTACATCATTAAGTACATCACTAGGAATTAGGAAGTTGCAAACAAACTCCTAAATTGTAGGAACTAATCCTAAACTAAGGAGATACGTTACAACTTGTGTAACCATTTCTCCATTAATATAAAATAATATTAATTATTTTCAACTCCCCCCCTTAATGGAGAAAGGATTATCCTGAACTCCTAGCATCCTTCTAAACAATTCAAACTTTACATGCCCAAGAGGCTTAGTAAATATATCAGCCATATTATCACAAGTTTTACAATATTCAACAAATATCTCTTTTGACTGTAGTTTCTCTCGAACAAAAATGGAACCGAGTGTCAATGTGCTTGGTATTTTTATGAAAGAATGATTGTATGCAAGCTTGATGGTACTCCGGTTGTCACGGATGATAGCTGATTCTTTCGTTCTTCTCTCGCATCGTTGAGAAGTCTTCTCAAACGTATATTTCACATGTGGCCGCACACAATGCTTGGTAATTACCACATGAAGATAAGGCTACGTTGCTTGCTACGCCTCCATGCCAGACCCGGATCTACGTCGAAAGCGTAACCTCGTGATAGAACTTCGATCATCCACCTCGCCCCAATCTCGAATCAAAACTCCGCTAGAGTAATGGCGTCGTTGTACAAAATACCATAATTACTAGTACCACTAAGATACCTCAACACACTTTTTGTCACACCAGTTGACTTTCGAGTGGTTTTGACATGAACCGGCTCAACATACTACCGCAGTATGCCAATCAGTCTAGTTGTAGTGAGAGGTATCAAACTCGCCAACTAGCCGTCTATACATAGTGGCATCCACCTCTTTAGTGCCATCGTCATCGCTCAACTTGCTCCGCGCAATGGTGTTGTTACTGACCCGCACGTCTCCATTCTCAACCTTTCAGTTGCTTTCCGTACATTTCCTTGTGTAAGAAAAGTCCGTCCAGAATCTTTTCCCGTACCTCCAATCCTGCGTAATGTAGATTTCCGATATCTTTCATCTCAAACACTTCAGGCCGCTATTTGATTTCCTTTGATCGATTGTTAGCATCCTCTCGTTATGATCATATCATCTACATACAAAGAAATCAAAATAATTTGCCTCCGTTTATTGAACTTGGTATGCCGTATTTGGATCATTCAAGCTCCTATGAGCCATGCCGTACAAAGAATGAGTCAATCTTCTCATACTCACCTATTCGGTGCTTGTTTTAAACCATAAAGTGCTCTTTTTTCAATTTACAAACAAGACTTCGCCCTTTTTCACAAAACCTTCGTGCCGAACTAAATAAATTTCTTCTTTCAAGTCACCATTCGTAAATGCGTACTTAACATCTAGTCAGGAATGCTTTATTTATGTTTTGTTACAAGGAAATTAGCATTCTAATGGTGTTTAATTTTGGCTACAGGAGCAAAGGTGTCATCAAAATATGTTCCCTCTTGCCGTGAGTAACCCCTTGCTACCAAGCCTCGCTTTAAGTTTTTCTATACCCTTATCCGCATTTATTTTAGGTTTGTACAAATTTCATTTGCATCCTATGGGGTTTTACTGTGCAATTCAACCAAATCCTGGGCATGGTTTCGTTTATTGATTCTATTTCATGCATTGCAAAATTCTCCATTCATCGCATTTACTTGCTTCCTCATAATTTGCAAAAGTTCTACAATGTTTAAAATCTTTGACATTAATGCATATTCTTTCAATTTAGATGGTAATTGAGTCTTCCTACTTGATCTCCTTGGTAGGGGCCCCACTTCTGGGACCGCTCATTTCAGCCTTCTCCGGGTTTGCATCATTGATTACATTACCTCGTTACTTCTTCTTCGTTTCTCGCTCCCCGCACTTCATCATCCTTCACCGTTTTCTTCCATTAGCAATGGAATGTGCCAATCACCGTTAGAGTCATCCTTTCCTTCTTCAACCCGTTCATGAAATATGACATCTCCGCTTGCAAAAACCTTATGAGTCACAGGATTAAATAACTTATATGCCTTGAACTCGCTGCCATATCCAACAAAGATACATTTCAAGGCTTTGGATCTAACTTCTTCCTATCCGCCTTAGGTATATGAGCATGTTTTTGACCCAAATATTCTTAAATGACCCACCGCTCGGTTTGAATCCAAAAAACAATGCTTCAAAAGGGGTTTTGAAGCCTAGACATTTAGTAGGACTCCTATTCTTTAAGTAGACAAAGAAGTGTTAATAGCTTCTACCCAAAACCATTTGATAGACCCTTACCTTGAAGTATGCTTCCTTGCGCACTCCACAAGAGTTATGTTCTTTCGTTCTCGCCACTCCATTCCGCTCGAGGAGTGTGGGGCACCGTGAACTCGTTGAACAATCCCATGCCGCGTAAATTCATGAATTCTCCAACCTCAGATTCTCCCCAACCGGAGCTTGAGAATTTTTATCCTTTTTCCCGCCCGGTTTTCTACCATAGATTTAAACTCTCTTAAAATACCGAAAGGTTTACTCTTTTTACTCGTAAAGTATATCCATGAGAACCTAGTGCAATCATCTATAGTCATATAGGCCATATGCACCTCCTAATGACCTAGTCCGCATAGGTCCGCATATATCTCGTATGCACCCGCTCTAAGATATCTCTTTCTTTCCATTAACATGCAAAGGGAACTCTTCATGCATTTTCCCTAATGCACATCCATCACAAACAACGCACACTATAAATGTAGTTCATCAACCCATACTTTTCCAAGTAAGATAGGTCTTGTGACTAGATACAAATTCTGAGTTCAAGAGATCTTCAGCCACATCCAGCAACTACGCTTTGTCCATTCTTCCACGCCACCCATATGCTCCCCATAATGACTTCTGTAAACTGTCTGACAATGAACTTTATGAGCCATGTTTATTCTGAAAGACTGAGTCCCCAAGTCCTCATCAACACTATCAGAAGAGATCAAATTTTCATTCCTGCATATACACAGAATTTTTATAAATGAATACACTTATGGGTTTCACTAATGTCACCATATCTCTGACTTATATCTGCTTATCATCTCTAGAATAAATTTTCTGGACTGTTAATAATTCTTTCAGTACTTTCAAACCACCCTGGCCTGCCATATGTGAGGGATGTCTGGAGTCAGACATACATATGCTGCCCACTTCCTTTAGCCAGCATAATTCACTAACAGCTCAGTCAAGCATACCCTCACTCCCCACTAGCAATCAGCCGTTTATTTTTGCTCACTGTCAGGCTTCTGTTTGGCACTCTTATCCTGATAACAGCCTTCTTATTAAAAATATTTGTCAGAAAATGACATGAATACCCACCACTCTTCAAATGCCAAGTTCCTCGCTGCCAGTCAGACAATGCTACAATGGGGAAGCCGCCTCACATGGCCTTTTGTCCAGTGTGTCATTGTCATGATTTCACTGGCTGCTGCTTTCTTCCTGAAGGGACCCGCTGCTCTTCAAACGAGTTCTAAATGCCAGCCCCTGATAAATGATTCAGATCGACCACATTCCGTCTAATGTGATCAGGACTTATCCACCGAAAACTTTCTCCGGGAGCATCAATCTGCCCTTCAGTTTTGACTGCACGAATCCAATGACTTTATTCTCCTCCATCTTCATCGCAAACGTATTGCCTTGGGAGGACAAGAACCGTTTGTATTCGTGTCTGCAGGGCTTTAATCATCGCCGTCCAAATGTGAGTGGCCGATTTAGCGTCTCTAATATGCGGGATAATATTTTCCTCGACGGGACATCTTCAATATGACCTTTGCTTTTGTCTCCCTTTTTTATCCTTAGCCTTGTTCAGGTAGCCGATCCCGGTCTCGGCTCTCACTTCCTATAACGATCGACCACGCATTTGCGCTTTCAAGTAAAACGTATCTTGAATTTCCAGCTTGAGAAATTCGATCCATCGAGTTTGCCATACTCGTGGAGATACGATTCTATGATCGTTATTCATATTGACTCGATAAACTTTCTGATCCTCTCGATGAATAACTAACCGAATAATTGTAGGACACACTAAAAAAAAAATTACCACATACCGTATCCCGACCACCGTTTTCCAAAAAAAAAAAAATTGTACCTTTCCAATGTGCCACCACGGCAAATCCACCGTTGCCACCGAGCAAATCAGAGCTTCAATGTGCCGCCACCGGCAAACTCGACCGTCGCCACCGAGAAAATCGTGGAGCTTCAATGTTAACACGGCAAGTCCGATCTCGTCGCCACCGAGCAACCGAGATCTTCAATGTGCCACCACCGGCAAGTCCGATTCCGTCGCCATCGAGCAAATTAGGGAACTTCAATGCACCACCACCGGAAAATCCGACTGCCGCCACCAAGAAAATCGGGAACTTTAATACGCCACCACCGGGCAAGTCCGGACCGCCACCACCGGCGACCCGTAACTTCAATGTTCCACCACCGGCAACAGGCTGATCCGCAAAAAAAAAATTGCGGACCTTCCCAAAGAGAAAGAGGCCGGCGCTTTCGATGCGAAAATTCGCACCCAACCGAAAATGCGCGCGAGTCCCGCCCCCCGGCGCGCCTTTGCGAGTACGCGCCAATAGCGTATTTACACGCGCTCGCGCGCTTATCTCTCAAACCCGCGCCACAATGGCGCGACCGTTCGCGAAAAAAACCGCGCCAATCCTTTTCTCTTCTTGCTCGTAGATGATCGACTATCCGAGAGACTCGTGTTTCGGTGTGTTACCGCACCCACCCGAATCTACGAAACTTCAGAAGTTCTTTCCGCCACTACTATTTCCGTAATCAATGATGCATCCTAAAAAAAATAAGGCCGTCCCTACTCCGAGCTCGATACCAAGATAAAAATCACTTTAATTTATAAAGAAGGAGTTTAGGCTCATGTGAGTACCGCACCCGGAGATCGCACTCAAAACAGAGGAGAACACTCGAGTTTACTCTACATTCATGAATGAGACATTACATCATTAAGTACACTACTAGACTAGGATGTTGCAAACAAACTCCTAAATTGTAGGAACTAATCCTAAACTAAGGAGATACGTTACAACTTGTGTAACCATTTTCCATTAATATAAAATAATATTAATTATTTTCAACTTTCACGTAGGGGGATTTCCCAGATCAAATCCGCCGCAACTCCATTTTATCACAACTATCTTAATAAAGTGGCTAAAACACCAAAGCGAGAAGTTGGATGTTGGGGGATGCGAGAAGCTCCATAGCATACCAGGGTTGGGGCAGTCACACAACTAACATAATTATATGTTCGTATATTTATTTTAATTTTGGTTCTATCAAGAGTGGAGAGATCAAATTTCTCAAAGTGTAAAACTAAGAGAAAAAAATTTGCACCCGTATAAATTTTATTCCTTTTAACATTTGATAGATCTCGATATAAATTTAAGAGAATCTAAGCTACTTTTAATATATAATCTTTCTAGATTAAAAAAATTTAAATACTTTTTAAAATTGTTTTTCAATTATAAATTTGATTTTTCTTTTGTTTTTTTTTTTTTTTTAAATTATTAGTTTAATTCAATTATTTTAATTAATTCATCGATGAAGTGCGACATTATTTAGCTAGAAAATTCTTTATATAAATAATTTGAAAAAAAAGTTATTTTGTGAAAATTCATTTCTAAATAAATAATTTGAAAAATAAAGTTATAATGCTTTAAATGCTCATACCTCTTATTAGTATATCAAGGTGATAACTTGAACAATGTTGAAGTCGAGGTTAGTGTAGTTTAGGCTGTGGAAGTGTACACATTGTAGTGAATGTTCAATACACTAGATGTGTTGCTCCGCAAAGGGGATGCCTTCAACTCGTTATTCCCAATAATGTCTACGTAGAGCCATGTAGCAAATCCTCCACGAAAGGGAAAGGAGGAGTTGATTGAGAGTTGTAAACCTTCAAGATACTTGCAAGGTTCATTCAAGTTATTGTTTTTATTCTTTTTACATTCTTGTGGTGCCCCTGTGAAAAATATTAGCTACAAATCAAGTTCGCATATTTAGTGGGTCGTATGTTACTCAACTCCATGTGGAATTGCTTTTTTATCCTTGGTTGATACACTTCAACTTCACCAAATTAGTTACATTCCTAATTTTTTAAACTTGTAGAGTGATTTGTGATGTGTTTATACTCAGACTTTGAAAGAATATATGAATGGAAATTTAAGTATAATAGCAAAATTTTAATATAACTAGGTGGTAAATAAAAACAAAAATTTAGCTTTTGGATCACAGAGTATATTCAATGGAAACCTAGTATCTTTGTGAATGCATCATATCTCGTTAAAATTAGGATGAACGTGACGTTTTTGATAAATTAAAACCAATCCAAAAACAAATTATAGATATATATTTTTAATAGGGATGCATAAATGTAATCCGCTAAGTAAATATTAGTGAGAATTAAAAAAAAAAAATATCGACATATAACCTTTCAATACTTTCACAATGCTCGAGGCATACCTCTCCATGGTCATACTTCCCCGCAGGTATTTAGAAGCCTACCATCAATTTAAAAATTGGGCCCACG
Organism: Pinus albicaulis; assembly: GCA_034641835.2. Taxonomy (NCBI): domain Eukaryota; kingdom Viridiplantae; phylum Streptophyta; class Pinopsida; order Pinales; family Pinaceae; genus Pinus; species Pinus albicaulis. Next base: position 12,914 of record JAXQQM020068819.1, on the reverse strand, counting down.
TGAAACATTTCAAATCAACCGAAAACTCTGTGATCAATTCAAATCAACATTACTCTATGTATAGGTGAGATTGACTAATAAATAAATATTAAGACTCAAAAAATTAAAATTAAAATTGTTTTGAAATGTTATAGTAATAACCATCGATCGTCATTTGTGATCGGTTAATCTTTTTACATATTTTGGTTTCAAGATGAAGCCAAATAAATATAGGATAAAATATTGGCAAAAGGGTTCTAAGTAAATTTGAAAAGAGGATGGTTTTGGTGGAACACATAGATGGTTAACTATTGGAGGTAGGTATATTTTGGTATAATCACATCAGAATATATACACTACAAGTAAAAGACCCTCTAGCGGATAAGCTTTGAGGAACCCCTTATAAAATACCCCAAACATTCGTTTTAGCGCAGGTTCCTAGAGGAGGTTGGCGGGTGGAGGTTTTTGCGGATGTACTTATCCGGTGCTCTTATCACCGAAAATGCACCGTGCGTTCAAGACGACATAGCACCAATGCGGTTAAAAATTTGGCACACCGAACACCGTGCGCTCCGTACACACATGCCCGTGTATTGTAATTTTGTAGAGTACCGCACTTTGCATAACTTCCGCATCGGTGTGGAATCAAGAAAACGCACTCCGGGGCATCCATAAAACACGTGTTCGTAGATGGTTAAATAACAAAAATAATGGCAAAAAACCGCATAAAACATCGCGACCGGGAAACCATGCGCTCCGTACACACCCGCCCGTGCCTTATTAAGGAATAACACCGACGCGTGTCAACTCGCCGAACAATTCGTTGTCTCATAAAAAGCGCGTGGAACAAACTACCCGGGTTAAATGAGTGAAATGCACTTGGGCCCCATAAATTCTCGCGCACCGAAAAAGGTTTAAAAAGAAAAAAAATTACTACCAAAAAAACCGCAAAATCACGTTCACCGGAAAACGTTCCCGGTGCGTTACCTCTAAGCCGCCCTGTCTCATAAAAAGCGCGTGGAACAAAACCGCCCAAAGGCGGAATTACTAAAACGCACCGAGGCTCCGATATCGCGCACCGAAAGGGTTGGTAAAATTAAATTGCGGCCAAAAAACCGTAAATAATTAACCATCTGACAACGTTCCTGCATCTTTGTCATCAGAGAGCAATCGATGCGTTACTTCTAAGCCGCCTCGGTGTCTCATAAAGCGCGCGGAACAAACCGCCAAAGGCGGAATTACTCGAAACGCACCAGGGCTCCAGATATCACAAGACGGAAAAGGGTTAAAAAAATACTCGCCAAAAAACTCGCGTAAATCATCGTTCACCTGATAACGTTCCTAGTGCGTCTATTACTATAGAGCACCTGTTTACCGCAAAGCCACCCCAAACTTGTCTCATAAAAGCGCGCGGAATAGAACCGCCCCGTGCGGAATGATCGAAACGTGCCGGGCCCCATTAATGCCGCGCACCGAAAAGGGTTTAAAAAAACAAAATTACGGCCAAAAACCGCACAAATCATTGGTTCACCGGACAACAGGCCCTAAGGCGTCTTATTAATGTAGAGCACCGATGTTACCGCTGGGGGCAGCCCCCAAAGGCTCTGCAAAATGCATGCGAAAACGGTAAACCGTCCGCGCATAGTGCAAACGCACCGGCATTAACCAATAAAAACCCCGCGCACCGGAACAGGTTAGATAAAAATTACGGCCAAAAAAAACACATTTTTCACTTTTTGTCGTTGCCGTAGCTTGCCACTAGTGTTATCCTTGTTTGAGTCGCACCGACATCCGTGTTCCCATTACACTTATTGCATGCACGTCGTCAGGCATTGCCACCAATCTCTAGCTTGAATTTTATAAAACAAATAGACAAATTTTTTTGTAAAATGTACGTGCCTAATATGCTTCCTCGACAGGGAATGTATTAAAGATGTTTTTCTTGTTTTTTCATAATTAAACCTTTAGCGTATTAGAATTTGAAAAAACCTTAAAATTAACCATTAAAAAAAAAAAAAAAATTGTCGCGTGGTGCGCTCGTGTCCTTCGCTCGCATTCGCCTTGCGTGCCGCTCGTAAATTCTGCTGTGTCGCATCGCAACCGTGTTGACGTTAGCCGCACCGGTTCCCGCGCGGTACCTCGTAGCACACTATGTTATTTTAAATTTTTAAAAAGTGCGGTGTACTTGCCAATGTGCCGCACCGTTGACAATGGTGTATTACAAGAATCCCCATAAGGCTGACGGGATTTCCAAGCCCTGTGGTGGGTAATGTTTTCAAGACACCCGCACCGCAATTTGACATTGTCAACGGTTTGGGCCGGTAAAATAGTGTTAAGGGCATCCACACTAATTCCGCGATACTACGTGCGCACTCGTGTTATTTAAATTTCTTTTTAAAAGAGCGTGCGGCCGCCTACCCGGTCGCATCGCTGACCTAGTTCAATTGTGGTGGAGAAAGCGTTGACAGAGATAACCACCCCCGGCCGGGCCTATTTTTGTCAAGACGACGCATCGTATTGGAGCCTAGGCCAACAAGCAAGGCATCTTAAAATACCGCACCGACGACTATGTACAAGAGTTATGAGCGCAAGGTGATGACTTAGTTATAAGCCCGAGCTGATAGTGAAGCCGCACACTGCCTCTCGACACCGCATCGAGGAACGGTGCGCTAAAACATTTTCCGGAGCACCGCTTCCAGCGCGGCCGATATCATGAGGTAATCGTATCCGGTGCGCTCTCGTGGTGTGACACACCAGACCGTGCATGAATGTGTTTTTGGCGCACCGACTCTTGTTTTATTTATTTTGCAAAAAATAAATATATACTTATATTTGTAAATACACGTGTCATTTAATAAAAAAATTGTGTTTAAAATGTCAATCATTCATAGACATGAAAGGAGAGAAGAGGGGGCAACAACAACAACAACAAAGTGAACAATATAAAATGGTTCACCCGTGGGAGGCAAGGGAGAGGGAGAGAGATGCATACCCTCGCCCTATTACAACAATCGCGCAAGGGCTCTTTAGGCAGTAGGCCTCCCTGCCCTATGAGGAGGCTACTTCCCTAAAGTCCCATAGTTTGTTTTTGAGACATCTTATTCAAGGTGGAATGCCCGCAACAGTTTCTCTCCGGGTTGGTATCAACCAAAGGGTACATGCCCACTAAGGAGGATGTATATTTTTTATTACAGTGGCCATCGAGGAGAGGGGTGGATTTTCCCTCGTTCGGGTTCCAAATACTGCCGTGTGGCAGGGAGTCGCTTAGTTTACTCCCTGCAGATACATTAGAGAAAATTTATTATCTCATGCAGAAGTTTTAGGTTGTTGAGGGGAGTTACGTATTGGTGCGTTTGGTTGTGAGGAGCTCCAAGTGTCTCTCACTATCACTTCGACCATTTTTCACAAAACGAAAGGACGGCAACACATTAGTTGCCGCCTTTTATATTATGTTGATTCTTTACTATAGTAGCCATGACTTGTCGTGTGGTCTCGTAATTTTTTTGCAATAATTCCCGTACAACATTAGATAAATGTCGTGCTCATGCACAAGGGAGGTCAATTCTTTGCTTCGTAGATTTTTTGTTTATTTTTTGATAGGTTTCCCGTAGACGAGGCCTTCCTTTCTTCGTAGCCTCGTAGGCCGATTATCGAGGCACGTATGCACATGTGGGGGCGTATGATGCCCAAGAGGGAGGAGACTCTTTTCTAGCGAGGATATCGCATGATGCACCGTTGCTAGCCGTTGTTGATGGGAATCCTTCATTTTGGTCCCTTGTCCTTATGCGGGGTTGGATCGTGAGCGGGTGCCAACATCCTCTTCACAAACTCGATGAGCCGCGTATGATAGAGGTAATATATTTTTATTTAAATTTTATTCTAACATGTTCTTTAACTTGTTTTTATTAAATTGTGTAATAAAATCCTAATTGTCGTTGTGTACTTGTATATATTGTTGAGATTTTTCTCGTTTTCAATAAAATAGGCAAATCTCGTAGATGACAACAATAGGAATTAGTTCCTAGATTAGCTCCGCTTGTTGAGGGAGTTAATGTATCCTAAATTTAATGTGAGAGGATTTATGAGGCGTTTAGATTCTCTTTAAGTATAAATCGTGTATCCATAATGGATTGTTTGGTGAGTGTGAGAGTTTGTAATCTCCGTTTGATAATAAAGATCGTCGATGCCTATGTTGTGTGGACGTAGCCTGCATTGGTTGGGTGGAACCACGTTAAACCTCTCGTGTTTATGTGTGCATGATTTATTTGTCGAGTATTTGTTTAATTTGTCAGTATCCGATCTCCAACAAGTGGTATCAGAGGAGTTGGAGGCGTGGCGAGCCTCGGGAGCGCGTGCCGGAGGTGGAGCGCAAAGGCGTGTTGGACCGCGTGCCCGGAGGTGCCGCGCAGGAACTCGGTCCCAAGTGTGCCGCCCGGGTGTGCCGCGGAGTGTGTCCAACCCGCGTGGAGGGCACTATTCAAACCCGCGCGTGGAGGCTGCGTGCGTTTATTGGTGCGCACCGTTGTTCAAAACCGCGTGGAGTCAAAGTGGTTTACAATTAAAGAACACAAAGGCAAGTCAAGGAGCCCCACCATGAACGAATCAATGAATGAGGGTATTAATTTTAACATCCGATTTACAAAGAGAGAGACAAAATATTGAAAGTAAAGTGAGAGTCGAGAGAAAACGTTTGCAATGCGTATTGCCGGTGAGTGGATCGTCGCGCATTTTCCGCGTAGATGTGGTGCAAATTAAAGGTGAATTGTTGTTTCTTCATCCCACGGGAGACCGCCGGGACGCTCGGTAATGTTTCTTAAACACCGTCATACAGGCTGGGGAGTGTGAGAGTTTGTAATCTCCGGGTTGATAAATAAGATTGCCGATGCCTATGTTGTGTGGACATAGCCTGTATCGCTGTGAACCACGTTAAACTCTCGTGTTTATGTGCATGATTTATTTGTCAGTATTTGTTTAATTTGCCGTGCATATGATCTCCAACAAGTGGTATCGGGAGTGCTTTTTTGACCTTATCATTAACTGATCTATATGTCTTAAACCATTCTCTATGAATACACGTGTGGTTTGAAACCTTCGTTTACACCTACAACATTTTTTCGCTGCCGCAGTTTTAATACTCCACATGAGTTTAAAGATGAAAATGGAGTTCCTTTAAAGAATCTTATAATAAGGAAATTCTATCATGCGATAACTTTGAAGAATTTGGCTCTATGAGAGATTTTTTAAAGTGTATGTTTATTTCTTTTTGTGGTGCGGTGTTGAACATTGTGCGTTGAAACCGCAAGGTATTTCGACGGCCACAAATTCGCTTTTCAAATTGGTAGAATTTGATACCGAGTTTTATATATTGTAATTCACAAGAAAGTTTGTTTTTTGGAAAGCAAAGGCATATAAGTGCATATGGGCGTAAATTTGTATGTGAAGTACAAGCGTTTATATTTGTTTGTTTTTTTAAGGCAAGGTATTTTAAAACACAAACTTCATTTATTTAAAGTTAAGTTCGAGATTATTGTGTTTTTGCCGATACAAGATGGCGAAAACTCAAAGTGCCCGTTTTGAGATTGAGAAGTTTAATGGCAAGAATAATTTCGAGATCCGGAAGGTTAAGATGCACGATTCGTCGATTCAAACAAGGCGTGGCGAAAGCGCTGTTGGGGAGGAGCAAAAGGCCTTCTTCCATGACGGAGGATGAATGGGATGAGTTGGATGACAGAGCTCTGAGCGCAATTCGGTTATGTCTGGCAGATGACGTTCTGTTCAACATTGTGTCAGAGAAGACCACCGCAGGCTTGTGGATAAAGCTCGAGAAGCTCTACATGACGAAGTCCTTGACAAATCGGATTCTCCTGAAGCGGCAGCTATACAGTTTGCGGATGAAGGAAGGTACCTCGGTTACTAACCATCTGAATGTTTTCAATACTCTATTGGTACAATTACAAAGTCTAGATGTAAAATTTGATTCAGAGGATAAGGCAATAACTCTATCGTGTACATTGCCTGAATCGTGGGATCACTTTGTTACTTCCATAAGCTTCAGTAATGCAGCTGTCCTTGAGTTTGACGATGTGGTTGGAGCCATGTTGTCTAAGGAGACGAGGAAGAAGTCGAATGCTGACACCTCTACATCAGAGGCAATGATGGCTAGAGGTCGTTCTAGAGAAAGACGCTCTGGTAAGCGCAGCGATTCGCATTCAAAGTCGAAAGGGAAGAAGAGCAAAGTGAAGTGCTGGTTTTGTGGCAAATCGGGGCACTTGAAGAAAGACTGCTGGAAGAGACAGCAAACAGAGAATAAAGGAGACTCTTCGACAGAGAAGAAGGAGGCAAATGCGACAGATACAGGTTCGGCATCTGGTTCAGGTATGAGCGACGAAGTGTTGTCTGTTAATATGTCAAATCATGATCAACATTGGTTGTTAGATTCCGGTGCATCAAACCACATGTGTATTCGTAGAGAATGGTTTAAGACATATAGATCAGTTAATGATGGAGTCGTGTACATGGGTAATGATGTCACATCTAATATTGTTGGGATAGGAAGCATACAACTGCAAATGTTTGATGGCACATCTAAATTGTTAACAGATGTAAGACATGTTCCAGACTTAAGAAAAAATCTAATTTCACTGGGAGCACTTGACACGAATGGATATAAAACTGTAATTCAAGGTGGAGTTATGAAAATCTATAAAGGTATTTTACTAGTAATAAAAGCTAAGAAAGTAGGAAATCTGTTTCAGTTAGAAGGAAGAACAGGGTCGGTTCATGTGTCTACGGTGTCTGAACATGACAGTAGTTCCATTCGCCTATGGCATCAAAGGTTGGGCCATATGAGCGAAAGAGGGTTGAAAATTTTGGCTGATCGAAAGTTACTTCCTAATCTAAGGTCTGGAAAGTTAGATTTCTGTAAGCATTGCTTGTTTGGAAAACAAAGTAAACAAAAATTTAAAACATGCAAACATACTAGTAAAGGCATACTTGATTATATCCATTCAGATGTTTGGGGTCCAGCACCTACAACTTCATATGGTGGTTCGTCGTATTTTGTATCATTTATTGATGACTTTTCTAGGAAAGTGTGGGTCTACATGATGAAAAAGAAGTCTGATGTTTTTACAATTTTCAAACAGTTTAGAGCATTGGTAGAAAACAGCACTGGTAGAACAATAAAATGTTTAAGAACTGACAATGGTGGTGAGTTTACTTCCAAGGATTTTGACAGCTATTGCAAGGATGCAGGGATCGAGAGACATAAGACCACGGTTTATACTCCTCAGCAAAATGGAGTTGCTGAACGCATGAACAGGACTCTTCTAGAGAGAGCAAGGAGTATGCTGAGTAACGCCGGGTTGCAGAAGGAGTTGTGGACGGAAGCAGTGGCTACAACTTGTTATGTGATAAATCGGTCGCCATCAACAGCGATAGATTGCAAGATTCCGCAAGAGGTATGGAAGGGACACCCTTGTGACTATTCTAAACTCAGAGTGTTTGGTTGTGATGCATATGCTCTAGTGCCTAAACATCAGCGAACTAAGTTAGATCCAAAGTCTAAAAGGTATATCTTTGTTGGGTATGGTGTTGGAACAAAGGGATATAGATTGTGGGATCCTACTACCCGCAAAATCATCATCAACAGAGATGTAAAGTTTGATGAATCCTCTTTTGTACAGTTAGATGTAGATAATAAATTGAAACAGGATGATGTATTTGATTTTCAGCACATTCAGTTTGACAGCACTTCTAATGATAGTCATGATGACCATAGTTCAGATACTAGTCATGAACAGGTTTCAGAACATGAACAGGGTTCAGGTTTAGATCATGAACAGGTCTCAGATACTGATCGGCAAGAAGTTCCTACAGGTGGTAGTCAGCTAATTGCGGAAGCACCAGAAACAACTTTAAGGAGGTCTACAAGAATAAAAAGTGCTCCTAGAAGGTATGATGATTATGTCACTTCAGTTGCATTTACTGCTAATGACAATGAACCTCTGTGCTATCAGGAAGCAATAGAAGGTTCGAATAGTGACAAGTGGAAAGCAGCCATGAAGGACGAAATGATGGCCTTAGGTAAGAATGGCACATGGGATCTGGTTGAGCTTCCGAAAGACAGGAAAACTGTGGGGTGTAAATGGGTTTACAAGCTGAAACGGGGTGTGAATGATACTGAGGACAGGTACAAAGCGCGACTGGTTGCAAAAGGGTTTTCTCAGAAAGCCGGTATTGACTTTCATGAGATTTTTTCACCAGTGGTTAAAATTGTTTCAATTCGAATTGTTTTAGCTTTAGTTGCTTTGTTTGATTTAGAGTTACAACAACTAGATGTTAAGACTGCTTTTCTACATGGAGATCTAGATGAGGAAATTTATATGGAACAACCGGAGGGGTTTGTTCAACATCGCAATAAGAAATTTGTCTGCAGGCTCAAGAAGTCATTATATGGCCTGAAGCAGTCAACTCGGAAGTGGTATAAGAAGTTTGATTCTTTCATGTTGAGTCAGAAATATGTTAGAAGTGAATATGATCATTGTGTGTATTTCAAGCAATTGAAAAATGGCATGTTCATTATCTTAGTGTTGTATGTTGACGATATGCTTTTAGCAAGCAAAAGCATTGATGAAATCAACAGGTTGAAGACTCAGATGGCAAAGACATTCGATATGAAAGATCTAGGAGCAGCAAGACAGATTTTGGGCATGGAGATTTTCAGAGACAGGAGCAATGGTAAGCTGTGGCTATCACAACAGAAGTATGTTGAGAAAATACTTTTGAGGTTTGGTATGAATAATGTGAAGCCTGTGTCAGTCCCTTTCGCTTCCCATTTCAAGCTTTCTTCGGGTTTATGTCCTTATACAGATGAAGAAAAGGATTATATGTCTCGAATTCCATATGCCAATGTAGTAGGATGTTTGATGTATGCGATGGTTTGTACTCGACCAGATATTTCACATGCAGTTGGGGTTGTCAGCAGGTACATGGCAAATCCGGGTAAAGAACACTGGTCAGTAGTGAAATGGGTGCTTCGGTATTTGAGAGGCACAAGTAGTTATTGTATCACTTACAATAAGAGTAGTGAATTTGTTTGCGGGTATGTTGATTCTGATTTTGCAAGTGATTTGGATAAGAGAAGGTCAACTTCAGGGTATGTCTTTACTCTTGCAGGTGGAGCTATTAGCTGGATGTCAAAGCTACAAAACATTGTTGCTTTATCCACTACTGAAGCAAAATACATTGCTGCTTCGCATGCTTGCAAAGAGGCGGTCTGGTTGAAAGGTTTGCTTGGTGAGTTTGGTAGGTTACAAGACAACATCAGGTTACTTTGTGATAGTCAAAGTGCAATACATTTGGCTAAGAATCCGGCCTATCATAGTAAATCAAAGCATATTCCAATTAAGTACCATTTTGTAATACAGGTTATTACTGAAAGGGGAGTCTCTCTTGAAAAGGTGCATACAAAGGAGAATTGTGCAGACATGTTCACGAAACCAGTTTTGTTGGAGAAGCTGCGTTGGTGTTTGGCTTCTCTTGGCTTGCAGAAGAGATAAAATAATAAAAGAACAGGGCATCATGCTAATTGTTGTCAAGGTGGAGATTGTTGAGATTTTCTGTTTTGGATAAAATAGGCAAAATCTCATTAGGTGACAAAAATTAGGAATTAGTTCCTAGATTAGCTCCAGTTTGTTGGGAGGGAGTTAATGCATGCTAAATTTGAGTTGAGAGGATTTATGAGGCTGTTAGATTCTCCTGCTATATAACAGGTATCCATACGTTTGTTTTGGAGAGTGTGTGTGGGTGTGTGAATTATGTAATCTCCTGTTTGAATTAATAAGATTGCCAATGCCCTGTTGTGTGGACGTATCCCAGGAGGTTTGGGTGAACCACGGTAAAATCACTGTGTCTTCTTGTGCATAAGTTATTTGCTGCGTATTTAATTGTTTTGTATTGAATCGTTTTGTTGTGCATGATCTCCACAGCTCACCAGACAAGTGCTCCCGTCCGCCGACCATAAGCATCGACACCTTAAAAGGTTAAAAAAATACCACTCGTATGTTCATTTCATTTGTGTAATGAAATTTTAAAATTTTATGTGCATCTGCCGTTCATTAATGATATCATTAAAGTTAATAAAATAAAAGGAAAATATTTTTCTTTTTTATTTAATTTAAATTAAATAAAAAAAATTAAATGTCATTGTAATATTATCATAATCTAAATTAATCTAAATATTATTAAAATCAATTGATATTGCCATAATTTTTTTCAAAACCCTAATTATTTTATCAACTTTGAAATCAATTCAACCCTACATATTTTATCAACTTTGAAATCAATTCAACTCTAAACGTATGATAATATACACAATTTATTTTAAAGTATCTCATCATATTTTTTGAAAATATTATATATATATAGAGAGGGGGTAAGTTGTAATAAGAAAATCCATGTGGGACACATCATGATTATTATTATAGTCAAAACCTTAAATTGGAGTATGAAACCTTCTTGTTTGTGGGACAAGAGATCGACTTTTGTGTATAAATTTGACTGCTAAGTCTACGAAGGCATACATATTCTATCCCCTCTCGTTTTGAACATGTGACCTCGGGAAACACTTGCTCTTAACCATTAGGCTCACTCAAGTTGTATATAATTGTATATTAGAGCCAATATAGCTAAAATTTTCTAGGACTCAGGATGAGTTCCATTCTGTGGGGCTATGCTTAGAAGTTTCTAGGACTCTCAATGAGTTGAATTCTATGTTACTATGCTTAGAATGAGTTTGATTCTCCAAGATTGTGTTAAGGCTGAATTTGATTCTCTTGTAAATTAATCGCAACTTCAAGTTTGAAGAATTGGTGACTAGATTCAGGTGTTTGATGAAATTGTTTGAATACCTTATTATACTTAATATGTGCTATGAGAAGTCCTTACGTAGCTTAATACATTTTAATAAGGCAATTGTTTGAATCCCTTATTATAATTAATATGTGCTCTGAGAAGTCCTTACGTAGCTTAATACATTTTAATAGGGCTTACAACTTCGATAGATTGTTTGAGGTTGTGCTCAAGCTCTAGGAGTATGACAATTGTTATGAAAATTGAACTTACCATCTAAGGCTAAAGATCACCCCCCTTGCTACACCTTACAAAGTTTTGGTTCATTTTAAGATGACTAGCATATTTGAAATTTTTTAAAAATGAGTGGATCAAAGTAAAAAATTGTCTTTATTGGAAAATAAAATCATTTAAAAATTTATTGCCCACTTATTAAATCATATAAAGTTGATATTGAAATAAAGTTATCTTGAAATATTCTACTTAAGGTGGATATCCACATGTTTTTATTGCTATTAATTATTTTTTAAATATCACTTGTCAACTCCATGTTAAAAACAAGAGATTACACTTGTTTCTCTTATTGATATAGAACTCATTCAAATGATAGATATTTATTTATTTTAATATTTTTTACTTTTTGATTACTTTTAATGTCTGTTTGATTTATGATGCTAATCATGTCACTCACATAAAAGTTTGAATTGAAATATTTTAATTAAAGGGGACATTAAAATATTTTATTTTTGATGCCACTTATTAAATCATATAAAGTTGATATTGAAATAAAGTTATCTTTAAATATTCTAATTAAGGTGGATATCCACATGTTTTTTTTCTATTAATTATTTTTTAAATATCACTTGTCAACTCCATGTTAAAAACAAGAGATTACACTTGTTTCTCTTATTGATATGGAACTCATTTAAATGATAGATATTTATTTATTTTAATATTTTTTACTTTTTGATTACTTTTAATGTCTATGTTTGATTTATGATGCTAATCATGTCACTCACATAAAAGTTTGAATTGAAATATTTTAATTAAAAGGGACATTAAAATATTTTATTTTTTATAAACATTGAATTATTTATTGTTATTATTATTTCTTAAAGTCACATGTCAACTCTTTGGAGAGCGTATTTTGGTTTGGAGAATAATTATGAAGTGGTAAAATTTAGGTTTTAACAAAAGAATAACTTTTCTTTATAATATCTTAGATTCATTTAGCTTTAGATCTATCATGTGCCTATGTGGAACTATGTTTCGGAGACTCGTTAGGCTTAACAACAATGGGTGGGAGGAGAACAAACATTCCTACCCACTACTTAGAGATAGGTATACCCACACATCTCCCTCGTATTCAAAAGCATAATATTAAAATGTTTTCATCATAAGAATTAATATATGAGGTGCACATATATACATTTAAAAGAAAACATGTAACAAGAGATTAACCCCCGTTTTACTATGGAGATTCTGTAAATAGGTTTTGTTACAATATTCTAGGTCAATACAATGACTTACTAATAATACATGCCCAAAACACAATAACTCATGTTTATATGACTTTTTTTTTTAATTAATAAATTTAATTAAAAACATAGAAATATTGTAACTACATTTAAGATAAATCTCAATATTTAATTTGTGACTATTATTGGCAATATTTTAAAATTTCCCATCAAGTTAAATCTCTACAATTCACTTAATAATTATTGATAATTAAATTAAAACTTTAAAAACCCTATTCCAAAATAAACACATTTATCAGCCTAATAACTTTATAATTAAAAACAATAAATTTAATAAAGTTTACTTTCAAAAAATTCTTATCACTACATAAAAGTAAAAGAAATTTTTTAAAAAGATGAAATATTTTTTTTTAATTAAATTAATTAGAAATAATAAAAAATTAATAAAATATAATTTTTTTAAAATCAATATTATTAAATATAATATCATAACTATCTTTATCATATTTATCATACTATATGACAATCACATCATATTGATTAGATACTATGTGACAATCACATCAATTATATCATATTTAATTTCAAACCCCCATTAATAATAAT